>LUFD01004170.1:0-32697 GCA_003025255.1 Cordyceps pruinosa
GAATATAAATTTAGAAGACCCCTTTTAATACTCCTTAATATAGCTTTAAAGGAATACTTCTTTTAGTTTTTATTATAACTTATAATCTCCCTAGTAATAAAGTAAAATAATAGAGGTTTTATTAAATTAAATAACCTTCTTTTAGTCTTTAAAGGACTAATTCTCTTACTTTTAGCAATATTAGTATAACCTTATTAGCTAGCTTAATTAGCTAGCTAGCTAGCTTACTAGCTGGCTTTATTTATTATAAGTTAATTAGGTTAATTAGGCTAGGTTTAGGAGAGAGGGGCCGCCCCCCATAACAGTTCATCGGATGGAGCCGGCTTTTATTTCGTGCACTTTTGTAACAAAGTGGTGTGGCATCCCAGTCCTGCTCGCCTCCCCAAGCTACACTAAGCCGGCAGCCTTGAGGAAGAACGCATCAGGCTCGATATTGTCATTATTGGCCTCTGAACTCTCGCAGAGGCGCGGAATAAGCAAGAGGACGTGACAATTCAAGGCACAAGTTCTTTGTACTTGAGCCTGGGCTACAATCATTGTCAGAGTCTTGCCCACCCGTCGTGCAATGTAGGCTGGGAGAATAGGGGCTATATCAGGGCCGTGGACCGTTCCAAGCGAGGTCTCCAGTGCAAGCCATTTATTAATATAACAACACCATAATTAGAAGTAGCCCGACACTCTGGCAAGTCGCAGTGCACCTCGCTCTCTGAACAGCGACCCCGTAGAAGGCCCATCCTGCCCTAGCGTGGACAGCACCAGGCGCGTTACGAGTAGGCGCAGACAGAATAGGTAAGCCCTTTTTACTGCGGCTGGAATTAAAATAGAGAGAGGGTATCGCCTACTTGCCTGTAGCCTTGCCTGAGTTAGGCAGCGAGGTCGTGCATCGTTGGTTGAGGGGAAGCAATAATCACAAAGGTTCCCAGCTCTTCGAGGCAGCTACGAATACCACATCAATTAGCTACATGCCGCCCAAGAGCCCCGCGCACCTTTCTGCAGGAGGAAATTAGGAAGAATGGCCATCTATAAACGGCCGGCGCAGCCAATAGTGGTAGGGCTCCTCGCCCATCGCCAGATCCTCAGGCGTGGCCCAACGGTGAGATGCGGGTGCATATCACCGAGTATAAGAGCAATGCATGTCGCTTCACCTCATCCCCAAACTGCCCCGGACGTCTCATGCTGTTTCTTTGCGTATTCCTTCTCAGTATCATAAAAGCACAACGGTCCAATGTCGTCGCTCGTCCAGCTAGATGCTCTTTTTGGGCCCCAGCTGCCTGACCACTTCGACTTCACCCTCCTCTTTGAACATTCCATGCTCTGGATAGTCCCTACGGGCGTCGTCATTTTGGTCACTCCGTTTTACTTCAACGGACTTCTGCGTAATCAGCGTCTGGTTCGCCCTGGTCTTTTGCTGCGGGTCAAAATCGCATGTGGCCTGGCGCTCGTCGGCATCCAGGCCAGCAACATTGCGCTGTGGCACAACACGGACTACTTTCGCTCTCGCGAGACTGTGGTTGCCTCCTCCATGTCGCTTGTTGCTTCAATATGCACCTTGGCTATCATTGCTATTACGCACCTATACTCTCTACAGCCTTCTTCCTTTCTCAGCGTGTTATTCTCAATCACAATGCTCTTCGACATCACGATGGCCCGATCGTACTTTCTCCGAGAGGCTCTTGGTGCCATCGCAGCGCTCCAGGTTTGCGTCGTGATCCTCAAGTCTTTCCTCATCATTCTGGAGGAAGTCCCGAAGCGGAGCCTCTATCGCTCCCAGCATCTGAAAGCCACCGTCTCAGCGGAAACTGCGTCGGGCTTTTGGGGAAGGTCTCTTTTCATATGGATTAACCCCATGTTGATTTTCGGCTGGCGCAGCAACTTTACCATCGACACCTTGCCTAATATTGGCGACGACTTCGCATCCGAGAAGCTCTTCGATCTCTTCTCTCCCCGCTGGGGCGACGGTAAGATACGGACAGCTGCTGCTGTATTTATTTTGCTACTGTTCCCCACCGTCGTTCGGAAGCAAGCTAATCCAGGTGCAGTTGCGAAGTCGTCGAAATTTTCTCTTTTAAATGCATTGGTGCGTGCTCTGAAATGGCAGCTCGCGCAGGTTTTCCTGCCGCGTCTCTGCTTTGTAGGGGTCACCATCGCGCAACCTTTCCTGCTGCTGAGTACTGTAGAAGCAGTTACCAGCGGCTCAATTGCAAAGAGCACTTCTGATGGTCTTGTTGGTGCCGGCGCACTCATCTGTTTCATTCTCGCTGTAAGTGGCCCAGCGGAGGCGGATTAGTTCCCTGGCTACTGCCTGCACTAACAAGTTGTACACTCTAGACAACTCGAACTCTGTTCGAGCACTGGGAATATCGTGCTGTAACGTTCATCCGGGGAATCCTCATTGTCGCCATCTACGACAAAATGCAGCGACTCAGAGCAGAAGATCTTCAAGGCGCCGCAGCCGTCACCTTGATGAGCGTGGATGTTGATGGCATCGAAATGCTAGTATCACTGGCTTACGAAGCGCTGTCGTGCACTCTCCAGCTCGCTCTTGGTGTCTGGGTCCTCCATCGATTTGTTGGCGCAGCAGCGTTTCTCATATTCATGCCTGCGATACGTCAGTGAAATATCGGGGCATGCCCTGGAACTCGAAAGCTAATCCGCCACTCT
Organism: Cordyceps pruinosa; assembly: GCA_003025255.1. Taxonomy (NCBI): domain Eukaryota; kingdom Fungi; phylum Ascomycota; class Sordariomycetes; order Hypocreales; family Cordycipitaceae; genus Cordyceps; species Cordyceps pruinosa. Next base: position 2,662 of record LUFD01004170.1, read on the forward strand.
AGTTACTTTCGTTGGGTCTCTCTTCACTGGCAAGATGATTGCGACCGCCAGGGCTGCGACAAATGCAGAAGCCCAGAAACGCGTTGCGGCGACCTCGAACGTCTTGGCGCAGATCAGGTCGATCAAGAGTATGGGGCTTTCCGGATCACTTTCGGATTATATCGAACACAAACGGGATCGAGAGATCAAAGTTGCCATGCGAGAGCGCTACTCCGTCTTATGGACATTTGGCTTCGGTAAGAGCTGACCTAACCAGCCGATCTCGAGGTTTCTCCATGTCGCTGACTGTGACATTAGGTGCAATCAACTATACAATAAGTCCTGAAATCGTGTTTGCTGGGGCCTACTTCTGGACTCGAGCCAAAAACCCCATGTCTGTAGCAGAGGTCTTCGCTATTCTTGCTGTTCTGGGACTGTGTACCATGCCCTTGATCACTCTGTTCAGGTCCGTGACCACATGTGCAGCAGGCATCTCATCCATCGGCAGAATTTATGATTACCTGGTCAAGAAAGAACTCCAAGATAATCGGAATGCTGGTTGGGTTGATCCAACGTTAGAGGAGGACAAGTCACCACCTCAAGCGACCAGGCCGGCGTTCGCCTTTGAGCTGAACGACGTCTCCGTTACATCCCGCACCACCGGCCCCGTCCTCAAAGGAGTTACCTTGACTATTCCTTGGGGATATCTGTCAATGATGTGGGGTCCCATCGGCAGTGGCAAATCAACGCTCCTCAAACTTCTGCTGGGCGAGGTAGAACTTAACGGGGGAGAGGTAGCGGCAGGCGCCAGAACCGCAGCGTACTGTAGCCAGGAGTCTTGGATCGCAAACGGCACATTCCAAGAAAGCGTCATTGGTCCACTTGAATTTGATGAACCGCGCTATCGTGCCGTGATTCGAGCCTGCTGTCTGGAGGATGACCTGAACGAATGGCCGGAAGGCGATCAGACAAAGACAGGCAGTGGCGGGTGCAATCTCAGCGGCGGGCAGCGACATCGACTGGTAAGCTTATCCTCGTTTCTGGCTCCTGAAGAATAGTATCGTAGTACAAGTGATAAGAAATTAACTAATGAACATTAGAGCTTGGCACGCGCTGCCTTTGCCCAGGAGGAGGTGATGATTGTGGACGACATTTTTAGCTCCGTGGACCCTGACACTGCGGCGACCATCTTCGACAGACTTTTTGGTCCGAGCGGACTGGTTCGTGCATGGAATTGCACGGTAGTGATGACGACAAACAGACGTGAGTTGAAGCGATTCTGTGTCCCAAATATGCGGACAGTGAGTGGCCCATGAGCACTAACATGGTCGTGTGCAGTTGAACTCCTGGATTTTGCGGACCAGATTTACCTGTTCAGCAGGGATGGTCGGGTAACGCTACAAGACGGAAACGACGCCGGCTCTGTCGAAAGCGCTCAGAGCAGCGAGGATGAGGCGAATGACGACGCTCCCACGAGCAATCGAGCACCGGCTTCTGGCGCCAACGCGGACACTGAGCCACCGCAAGTCAAGGCCAAGGAGACGTTGGGCGAACCTGAAAATGACGCAAAGGCCGTTGACATTTCGCTCTACTCGTGCTTTCTCAAGTCTGCTGGTTTCCCGGCCCTGGTCGGCTGGGTTTCCATTGTTATGGTATCGGCAGTTGGTGAATGGGCGCCAGGTCTGTTGCTCTACCCGCCTCTCTTCTGCTTCACATATTGACGAAAATTCAGTGCTTTTCCTACGAATATGGTTCTCACAATCCCCAGACAACCAGCGATACTTCGCTATTTATGCCTCTCTTGCGATTCTATGCGTCGTCATGAATGTATCGTCTGGCGCGTGAGTCTCTTCCAGTACCCGACATCGGTTCACTACATCTCACAATGGAACTAGTTTCTACTTCAGGTTTGTCTTCAGCAAAATCACGAACGACATGCATCGCAAATTGCTACGAGCGACCATGGGGTAAGCTCAGGAGCAGCAACGTGGTCTCGAGACGAGCGAATCTAACATGTTGTGGCAAGTGCGACACCACAGTATCACAATGACACCGATTCTGGTGCTCTGCTCAATAGGTATGGGCTAATTAAAATGAAATGAAAAATGCCGCCCGTTAACCTCTACTTTCAGGTTTGGGCAAGACATCTCCCTCATAACTCGCAGGCTGGCGCTACTCATAAACCAGCTTTTGTTTGGTAAACACCCACCTACTAAGTAGCAACAAGTGTCAAACACATACTGATCTGCTTTTAGTGGTATTCACTACTCTCTTGGAAATCGCATTAATCGCAGCCGGTTCTGCCTACGCGGTTCCAATCATGGTGTTTATTGTTGTGGTCTTGTGCACCATCCAGTTCTTCTACCTCCGGAGCTCCCGACAGCTGCGCCGACTAGAACTGGAGTCCTCTGCGGCACTATTCACCCAGTTCACGGAGGCAACAGATGGCATCCAGCATATTCGCAGCTTTGGCTGGGAGGAAGCCTTTCGTCGCAGACTCTATGCCAAGCTGGATCGATCCCAAAAACCAAGGTATCTGCTCTACTGCGTTCAGCGATGGCTTACATTGAGCACGGATATTACCTCGGCCATCTCAACTGTTGTTCTCATCACAGTTGCAACCAAGCTCCCTGGAAAGACCACGGACGCCGCGGTAGGACTTGGCATGCTCAGCCTCATCGGCTTCAGCACGACTGCAACCACCTTCATTCAATACTGGACTTCCTTAGAGACAGCTCTGGGCGCTGTCCGTCGTGTCAAGCTTTTTGTCATGAACACCCCCCAGGAACAGGACACTGCTTCGGATGAGCCCCTCCCCGATGTCTGGCCTTCCGATGGAACAATAGACTTCAACGCCCTGACTGCAACATACAGGTATGTAGGCTTCATTCTTCAGCGATGAGCGATACGCTGAAGTCTTTCATTTAGAACACCTGATGGGAACGAACAGAAGGCAGTAGACAACCTGACTGTTACTCTTCGGGCAGGCCAAAAAGTCGGACTCATGGGTCGCACAGGAAGGTACGTCATCGCTCTTAAATTGATCGCGATACTTGCAGGTTCTAACTGTGGTGGTAACATTACAGTGGGAAGTCAACTGTATTGTCAGCGATGCTACGAATGGTCGATTGCACAGGAAGTATCAGCATTGATGGGCTTGACACTCGAGCGGTTCCGCGAGAGCTTTTGCGATCAAAGATTACGACTATAACCCAGGACGGGCTGCGATTAAATGCATCGCTACGTTTCAACTTGTACCCATTTGCCGGGGAGAGGCCTTCCGACGACGACATGATTGATGCTCTACGCAGCGTCGACATTTGGAACCATGCGCGATTGAATGGCGGCTTGGATGCGGAATATTTCAAGCTTGGGTTTTCCACCGGCTAGAAACAACTCATGTTTCTCGCTCGCGGCATCCTCCACCAGCGAAAGACTGGAAATAAAATCGTGATGCTGGACGAGGTGACGAGCAGCATGGCCGAAGATGCGGAGCCGGAATTGCAACGGCTTATTGATAGGGGTCTTAATGGCTGCACAATACTCATGGTTTGTCATCGCATGGAATCGTTTCAGACGGCCGATGTTATCCTGCGGTTCAGCTCGGGTAGGGTTGATCGAATATTCCGCCGCCGAAGCAACGGTGACTTGGTCGAGACAGGAGCTCAGTAAAATAACAAGCACAGAGATGTTGCACGGAAATCCGCTTTGTGACTATGTGTCGATTCACAGAAAGAAATTGCAATGCCTCCTCTTTTTCAACGCAGCTGCTGAGAAGTGTAGAACAGAGCAATTCGAACGCGCGAGATAGCAAGATAGGATCGCATGCGCGCGCCGGACTGGGCTCAGTCGGTGCCCTACTGTGACCGTTCTCTGCCCTTGGCTCACCGCCACCAACGCGTCGCAAATCATATAGACACTGGCTTCGTGTCTACGGCGGAGGTTGCCTCGTTTAGGATGAGAATTGACCGTCTTTCCACCAGCGAGCGTGCAATGGCTAGCGGTGCTGTTGCCTGCCACGGAGCTGTCCCCCGCGGTTTCCGACAACCGTGTTGGGTCAGTCACTGTTTCGCGCTCCTGGCCATCTTCGAGGAGCAGAAATTCCCGGAACGGGATATTGTTCAGAAATATCCCCTCCCTTACACCCGGCAGGGAGATTCATTCGTATGGTCCGAGCATCACGAGCACTTGATTTACGAGCCCCAGGCGGCCGTGGTATTCCGCAATATCCAGCGACTTGATCGGCGAGCCGTCAAGTAATCTGCTTCCACCATCGGGGTCGTAGAAGGTATCTTTGTGCTTTTCTCCGCTCCCTGCGTCGCTAACACACTTTTGTTAGGCTAGCATCACCTAGAGCCCGTGTCGTATCAAGCGGCTTGTAGCGGCTACGAACATCTCTTATACTGCTAAACGGGGCAGGGTTGGGTTGGAAATAAAAGATGCTTCTATCACTAAAGTGACCGCGCACCGCCCCTACAGCGACGGCCTCCAGATTACTTGAGAGCTACGCAGAAATAATTGTCCCCCCTTTAAGGCCGCTATCCGCTACTATACCGTCAACCATTTTAGTCTGAGGCTTGGAGCCCATAGATGCCCAGCTGCCAAACTCGAGTCTGTATCAATTAGCAAGGCTAGCACTTTTGCTGGAAATCTCGCTGGCCCTGGCTTAGGAGATGATCAGTTGGAGCAATTTCCGATCACTCTTATCCCACATAGGTGTGTGTCGGGCATATAGGTAGCTAGTGAAGAATAAAGCTCGCAGAATACCTGTCTTTCACTTTTTGCCGTTATCAAGAGAGTCTTCTAGGCAGCGCCACAGTTGCAAAGCCCTCTTCCACGACCGCTTTGCTACGCTGGTCATGTACATTGGCACTCTGACTGCCACGCAAGCGGGCTAACTAACGCCCGAGTCGCTCGACCGCCATTGCGTGTTCCGGTCGCTTCTAAGAAGCAGGCTTGCTGTGACGTAGAGAATGAGCTACCGTGACATATAGCGGCCCTCCAACACTCTATGATAGTCTATAGATCAAGGTAATATCTTGGTACGCATCGCTGCTCTAGCCTGGATGCGGGCACTGCGGCGTAGTCCTTGCCTCGGAGCTGCCACTGGGGATTCGAGTTGGGTTTTGGTTCCTGACCTAAGCCCCCTCCTGTCCTGCCGCAACTGACGCTTGGGTACCGCCGCCTCCTCTTTCCCCTTCCCGCTTCTGGTCGTTGTCGTCGCTGTGCGTGCTGCAGCTACTGCGGCTGCGCGTGCTGTTGTAGGTGCCACCGTGGGGGCTTTCGCGCTTCTGGCAATCTTGCGTCGTTTCATCGCAGCACCGTCGCTGCTGCTGTCCTGGTCTCCATCACCGGCATCGTTGTCGGCGACTTCATTGCGAGACCTTTTCCTGCGCGACTTGGTTTCTGGCTGCGTGGTTGCTGCTGCCGCTGCTGCTGCTGCTCCCTGGCCATCACCCTTCTTAGCCTCTCTCGCGATCCGCGCCTCCTCCCGAACCAGCTCCAGCTGCTGCACCACCCACTCCACCAGCAGAGGCTGGTTCTTGACGTCCTCCTCAGCGGACCGGTACGCCTCCGTCTCCTTGATGAACTCCGCCATGGCCTGGTACCGAGCGTCGGCCCGGTCATGTTCCTTCATCGCGGCTTCTAGACGTTGCGTCATCTCCCGCTTAGCTACCCCCCCCTTGACAACAGCCCTCTCCAGCCCACCCTGTGCCGCCAAGACGGCCGCCGCTGTCCGGCGCATGTCGCCGTAACGTCGTTTCCGGCACGCGTCAGTGGGGATAAACTGAGCCGTCTCGTCCGACAGCAATAGACCAGAAGCCTGCAGCTTCGCCCACGCGGCGTCGTGCTCCTTCTGGAACCTCCGCAGGCACATATCGTAGTGGTCCTGCCACCAATACTCGAAGCAGAGGTACTCAAGCCACGTTGTTAGGGCGTCCTGTCGCTTCGGGTCCTCGTCGAGCTGAAACTCCCGGCAACGGCGAGCGTCATTGTTGTTGTTATTTTCTTCGTCATCATCGTTATAATTGTCGTTATTGTCGTCATTGTCGTCATCATCGAAGAGCTATAGGAGTAACCGTGACGCGCTAGGCGAGCGTGGGCGGCGACGCGATTGGTTCTAAATTCACGGCAGCCAGGCTCTCGCTGGAAGCGCCGTTTCCATGCGCGCCTCTTCTGTTGTAGCCGCCACTCCGTCCCTGGTCCTGCAAGGCACAGGGGATCTGCGGCCAGCTCTGCATCCAGCTCAGCCAAAAGCACAGTGTCGGGGATCCTCAAGTACCGCTCCCTCAGCTGCGACACGTACGCCTTGTAGCCGTCGTCGGGTTCCTCGATGCCCCTATTGTCCAGCTGCCAGTGACGAAAGTCCCGCCACCGCATTTGCTGTCGCTGGAAAATCTCATGATGGCTCAATGCATCACGGGGGTTGATCCAAAACGGGCGAGGCATACCGGGCTTGTAACTGTCTGCGTTACTTAGGACGTCGCGCAGGAGGTGAATCGGGTATAATGGTTGGCCGCCGTCGGTGACAAGGGCGTTATAGGCTTCCTTCTCGCACTCCTCCTCCATGTCATAATGTGGCTCTTCTGGCACTTCTGTCACGCTATCGTAGTCTATTTCGCTCGTTCGTTTGTCGCGGCTTGGGGTCGTGTGGCTGGTAGAGGAGCAGTGTCGGTATCGTTGTCTCGCTGGCGCGTGATTGTGTCGCAAGCAGATCGTGGATACGCGCATCCAGATATCCGAGGTCGAGCGGGCGCTCTTTCGCCGACATCTGTGCCTGCGCATCTCTATTCACCACGACGGTAAACAAAAGAAAAAACACTCCTGCCCCCCCACTCTCCATCCCGTTTTACATTAGGGCATTGCTTACTTTAATCGTGTAACTAGGAGGCTTAATGCGGTCTCGTCGGGTTGTCGTCGTCAACGGGAAGGGTGATGCTGCCATCAGGTTGGCGGTGACTGGCCATGAACGCAACGAGCTCTGCATCACTCAGTTGCATGAGCTCCGCGACGGGAATTTCGCGTGTTTCGCGCATTTTCCCTGCCTTGTCTCTTGAGGCTGGGTTGTGAAGAACATAGTTGTGTGTATAGAATAGGAAAACGCGGTCCGGCAGAAGCACCAGTGTTAGCTGCAATCGTATGCTGACTAAGCAACTGAAACACTCCGGCTCACAAGAGATCACAACAACCCAGTAAGAATAAATCTGAAGTTGAACGGGGCAGACGTGGATATGAACATACATATCAACTACACAGTGGTGATGCGGCACTGCACACTCACGGGCGACACTCACGGACACTCGCCAGCGCTCTCCGGCACACTCTTCTCTCTCGCGCTGACTTTTATACTGATAAGCGCCGGCGAGCGTATTCGAGAGCGCTAGGATATAACAGGTAGTTACACATATTTAACATGCTAGCAGTGGTAAGAGATATACACACAGCTGCAAGTAAAGGGGCTGGGGTTACAGTTAGGGTCCTCCCCTAGCCCCCTACTCGCATGGAGATGTACTGACCGGCCCAGCGTAGCGTAACAATCAGAAGCGCATACATCACTTCTATAATTTAGCAGGCTACACGTACAGGAAAGAAATCAGTCGTCGCAGTCACTAAAACAATAAAAAAAGAAAGAAAAACCAGCGCGTTGTGCGCAATACTGGGTGGGCTCATGCTCTGCTAGGCCTCAGCCACAATCCCAGCGCCGTCAGAGTGTAAGCAAGTTTCAGCCTTGCCTTTCAGCTCTCCATCAATTGGATAACAGTGACTGTTACTGCTTGATGTCTACGTCAGTCGGTTTGTTCAAACAAATACAAGTCGCGTCCGTCCTTTTCTCTTTTCCCATAACAAATACCCATCCACCACGCAGTACCACTCCCACCACCGCACAAGTGAAGCAGAACGCCTGTCGCTACCGACAACCATGCATGGGTGATGCGGACCTCATTGCCAGGATCTATCCCATCGTGAAAAATGAGATTCACGACGCCCTCAACGCCGTCAAAGGAAGTAGGCATTGCGTTTTCCCGATCCAACCATCACCGCCGTGCCCGTCGCCCCCGCCGCCTTATGATTCGTGGGAGCCGACTCCAACAGAGTCGTTGGTGCAACCCCGAGAGGATGAAAAGCCCTACCTTGAGCTCAGGTTTAGCTGCGTCCTGAGAACCCCCCATGGCTTCCTCTTTGGTCGTAATCCTAGGTGCGATGTAGTTCTGCCTAACTGCGCGGGACTCAGCCATTACCACTTTGCCATTACATTTGACGACTGTCGACGGCTCGTGGTCCACGACCTGCACTCCACGACGGGGACACTGGTGACGTATAACCTCCAAGCTAAAGGTTCCCGCCGCGGTCATCAGTGGATTATTAGCGGTGACGAATACGCTGATGACTCTGATCTTATCGTCAGTATACAAGGCCCGCTCCAATTTCGCATCGTCGCCAACATTTCCGGCGTCAGGTCATTGCTATCCAACTCGGCAGTGTACAATAGACTGGTTGATTCCTACCGCACAGGAGATGCCGACGCCAGCAGCCTTTTCCAGGACATGAATCTCCGGATCCAGCAAAAGACCGAGCTTCCATCGGGAGCACAGACGCCAGGAACAGAGAATATTTGCCTGGAAAGGGAGATTGGAAGGGGGGCGTTTGGGCTAGTGACTCGTCATTGGAGCGTTCAGACCGGTTCTCGGCATGTGGTGAAGAGTCCACTCCCACAACATGTCGCATCTGGAAATGTGGATGTGGCTGCATGGGAAAACGAGGCTCATATAATGAGGCTTGCGTCGCAGCATCGCCATGTATGTATAAGACTTGAATCCGCCTATACGGAATGGCTTCGTTTCTGTTCTAACCGGAGATCATGAGTCACGCCCAGCCCAACATTGTCCAGTTTCTCGACGCGACTTCCGACCCCTATCCTCAGCTCCGCTTTGAATTCGTTACCGGCGGCTCTCTAGACGAGCACAGCAATTTATCCGTCGTGGAGAGGCACATGGTACTCTGCCAATGTCTTTCTGGGCTCGTTCACCTGCACAAGAGCGACCCGTCAATTGTCCATCGTGACATGAAGCCGGGGAATATCCTCGTCAGCAGCCGCTGCGAAGACCGCATCTACGTCAAGCTCAGCGACTTTGGCATGTCCCGAGACTACAATGACATGTCCACCATCTGCGGTACGCCCAAGTACCTCGCACCCGAGATCTGGGCCAGCGGCGAGTACGCAAAAGCTGGCGGGGCGAACGCCAGAGCTACAGCGAAGGCGTCGACGTCTGGTCCCTGGGCGTCGTCATGTACGAGCAGCGGTGCCCGCTGCCCCGCATGGGACCGAAGCGAGGGAGAGGAGGAGGGAAAGGGAAACAGGTTCAGGGATGGGGCGGCGGCGCGCATGGCCTCGATTGGTATCGCGATGTGCTGGAACGGTTCCGGGATGACTGGCAGGAGAGCCGCAGTACCCTCTCCAGGCTTCTCCTCGATAGGATGCTCGTGATGGCGCCATCGCAGCGAGACTCGGCGCGTGTGTGTCTAGAGCATGCGCTTAAGCTCACTCGTGATGTTGATGGCAACGCGGATGTAAGGGACGACAGCGTCTCAGTGCCAGCCAGGTCCTGTCGCGCCGAGGCCCATGATCTAAAGGCTGACCCGGCAAGTCTTGACGCGTGCTGTGCCCGCACCAGTGGCGACAACGATGCGGATGCGGATGCACAAGGCGACATGGATGCAGAAACGATTATGCTGGAACCACGACAGCAGCCACAACAACAGCAGCCACAACAACAGCGAGATGTCTCAGGTGCCGCATCCGACTCCTCCTTTGGCCCAAGTTCTACCGACATTTGGGGCGCTACAACTCAGATTCTTGCCCGGCCCCGGCCTGGAGGTGGGCAGAGATCTTCACTGCGGATACGCGCAAGGCAATCAAGTCCTGTCAACAAGAACGCGATTCTAGCGGAAGAAGCGGTGCCGCCACCGCCACCAGAGCAGGGACAGGGACAGACACAAACACTGGAAGAGCAAGACTCCATGGTTCTTCAGCCTCTCTGGTCTCCTAGCCTCTATGATGGTAATGAAGATCAGCTCGCGGGGACTGCAGCGGCAGCACCGGAAACCGAGATGCATGTGGTCGGAACAAGATATCACCCAACGTACGTCCCATCCAACAACCGATGAATACATATATCAAGGCACCTCTCTAACACCTTACAGACCAGGCACAGCAGCAGCATCTCATAAAAGCACTCGATCCCTCTTCTTCGATAAGCCTGGACTGGTGCGGATGGTGCTACGGCGACAGCAAGTCACTATGCAGGCGTCTGAGCCCTACCACCTCAATGCCTCGCAGATTATATTGGCCGGCAGCGTCTCCACGGCCGCCAAAGTGACTGTTCTCCGAACTCTCAGGAGGCGTGGCGTCCTTCAGTGGCAGGGCACGGGGCAACGAAAGGTCGCGTGGGTGCCTTTTCGCGACGGCGTGTTCCTATGCCAGCTGGTCGGCGTCGACGATGCGCTCCAGCCGCTGCTTCTGCACGCGCAAACGCCGCTGCCGGGACGCGAAGAGAACCACCTGATGAGTCTCGCCGGCCTTGTGGAGCACGAATTCACCTCCCTGCCGTGGAAGGGAGGCCAGTGCAGGGTATCCTGTCGACCGCGGGACCGGCTCATCAATATGACAACGCTGCTCATGCCGCCGAGCGAGTTTGGGGCTTCCAAAGGGCCCAAGGGGCCCAAGAGGCCGACAGTCGTTGAGAGGAGGCTCGATACGTATTTCAGGCGGGATCCCCAGATGAAGAAGATGGTGCTGGGCAGCGGCAAAGCGGGGATTCGGGGCACGTATGTCTCTTACGAGGATGCAGAGGTGATATATGCCTATTTTGACGGCCAGGACAGTCAAGCACTGATGGCTCTACTGCACGGAGATGCCGTGCAGCCGCATGCCGCTGCTGCCGCTGCTGCCGCTGCTGCTGTCGCCCTATCAGCATCCTCGGTGTCCCCGATGCCCCCAATGACTGACACGAACACCACCTAGGCTGCGTCAGCATTGTCAGCACCGCCGCCACAGTTTGCCTGCGTCGCACCGTCGACACTCCAACTAGTCGGTGCCATCACCACCACCCAGACACCGAGCATGACGGTGCCACCGCGGCGGCCGCCTCAACAGCAGGGCGGTGTTTTGCCGGCTGATGAAGACAACTCGGCTAGCTACTTCACAGAGGCCGATTACCAGCACGGGTCGTATATGGCGCAGGCCAACTCGTCACATTTGCACATGACCGCCACTTCTCCCAGGGCTGGGGCTGGTGACGAAAGTAAGGGAGCAGGCAGTGGATACGCGGCGGCAATTCTTGACGTGACTGAGCTGGCACGCATGCCTGGCGTGCTGATGAGCTAGAGCAGGGGTAATGGCAGGGTTGTTAATACACTGTAACTCGGTAGCTAATATGCTTTATTCCCTACTGCTGGAGGCCTGGATGGGATGAGGGCGAGCGGTGCTCAATGCTGCGTATATGGGGCTAGTGTAATAACGGCGGCCGTATCGTGCTGAAGCTGTTATGCCCTGATCTTAAGTTCTGCCCTGATCTTAAGTGAACGTTGTACGATGCAATGCAGTTCTGCCCGGGTGGAGGGGCCTCCCCAGGCTAGGAGGATTGAAGAGTTGGTGGGAGAACGAGCTGATGTTTTCAGGGAATACGAGTGGTGCGAGGGCTGATGAAAATATAATAGAATGCTATCTTTACTCTCAACAGCGCGCGATAGCTTGTAGGTGGCAAGCATGCGAGCAACGGTACACCACAGCTAACCCGTTGCAGGATGACATCTGCGTTGTACGTCGGCCCCTTCCGTCGTATATTCCCAACTGCGGCAAGGAGATCCTGTTTCAAAGTGTCCAGAAGACACGGCGCGCTCATGATATAGGTTCGGAAAAGAAGTTGCGCGATCAGGACGAACACGTATTGCAAGCCCACAGCTCCAGGTGAGTTACTCACTGACCAGCAAGCCCAGAATCTAGTGAGCAGTTGCGGCTAATCTAGAGAATTCTATAGTTGAAAGATTCAACTCACACAGTACACCGGCGGCTCCTACATTGACGGCGGTGCGTCCCAGCGCATCATTGAAGTTGAATTCATGTAAACCATGGTGCGCGACGGCCATGGAACAACGCTCACGTCCCTGGTGGCGGCACCACGCTACATGCGGATGGGATTTTTTTTTTTTGCGACAGGGTGCAGTAACAGGCTGGCCACAAGCGCCAATGGTATAGGCGTCAACTTTGCGAACGAGGTTTGGGGTCTCGATTAAGAAGGTGAATATCGATCCATCTAGCGTAGGGCAAGGGGGTTACTGGCCCGCAAGTGGTAAACTTTGCCTCGTGTCGATACCATTCGGGACTGCTTACTCTACAAATTAATGCTCTAGAGGAAGACATTATAGCTCATGGCCTAGCCACTTCTAGTCTACTACAAAGAACTGAACGTCATTCCTGTCCGTGAACCGGGGAAAGCCGATGGGTTGTACAGTATGAGGCGCGATCAAGGTCTTGTGATTAATCGCAAAGTGGAAGAAAGGTCATAAAGTTGTTCGACTTTACGAGGTGCCGAGTTTAGCGGATATGGTCAATAGCACACTCTGTTTCCTATTTACACATGCTGATATAAAAAGCTCCCCTAAATCTCATAACCTATCTCGGCTAATAAGATTACCTAGTATTGTCCCGAAGTTCTTGCACCCCACGGACCATGGGCTATGATACCCGTCCCTCCGCGGATCGGTTATTGCTTGGCCCTGTTTCCACAGCCAGCCTGGCCTCGTCCAGTAATGATGCGCCATGACTAGTGACCGCCACTCATCTCAATCTCGACATGGCCCTCTCGACGGATCGCTGATGATACAACTCGTCGGCTGCAGCCGCTAAATCCTCAAAGTTCATTGAACTCTCAGCCGCGGACGACATGGGAACACGGGGGGGGCCGGAAGACGCCGGCGCAGGGCCCGCGTCGCCCCAGAACTACGCTCGAAAGCCGCTCAGCTGCTCGACGTGCCGCATCAAAAAGATCCGCTGCGACAAGCGCATGCCCTGCTGCCACTGCGTCAAGGCGAATCTCCGATGCACGTTCCCGGCGCAGCGAAAGCCGAGGGAGCGCAGGCCTCATCTCAGGAACAGGGTTCCCGAGGAGCAGGCCGTGGCCGAGGCGCCCGGAGATGCGCTCGCCCACAGGCTACGAGGCTTGGAAGCCCAGGTGTCATCGCTGCAGACACAGCTGGTAGACGCGAAAGTCGATTCAGGGCCTGCCAAGTACGAACTGGTCAAGCATGTGGCATCGCATCCGCGCACAACCCCGACTGGCGCTGTCTCCCATATCAAATCATCATTCTGGGCGAGCATCAATTTCGAGGTTGGTCATCTCACAGGCACCCCTCCGAACAAGTCTCTAACAAGTTCCATCTCTTAGTTGCAACAACAGCTCACGTCACGGCGCTCCAAGGGCATCCAGCTGCAGTTTCAGTACGGTCCGCTAGCCGGACCTAGCTCTCCTTTGCAAAACCAGCCAGATGTGTCCATGCTCCTGTTCAAATCGTTTCAAGGACTCCGGCATCCTCTCCACCACCCGCCAGAATCACACATAATTACGTTCTGGCACGTATTCAAGGAGAATGTTGAGCCTATGGTCGGGCTGCTGCACGGCCCGACCATGGCCAACCTGGTCGAGAGGGCGCTCTGGCAAAGGCATACGCTTTCCACTTCTGAGCATGCTCTACTTTTCTCGATGTACTACGTCGCAACAGCGGCGATGTGTGAAGAAACAGTCAGTACCGAAGACCTTGACGCTCACTATTCATACATCTAATCCGGCGTCTCAGATCATTCGACAGTTTTCCGTCTCCAAGGGCGCCTTGCTCAGTCGCATGCGAGTCCTGGTGGAACAGGCGCTGGTCGCGTCCAAATTCGCTAGCACAGTAGACGTCACTGTTCTCCAAGCCGTCATGCTGTTTGTGCTGGTGCTTCGCAAGACCGGCGAAGCGCGGAGTGCTGGCAGCCTGGTCGGGGTCATCGCGCACCTTTCCCAGTGTCTGCGCCTTCACAGGGACGGCGCGGGCTTGTATGACCTCACGCCGTTTCAGAAAGAGATGCGACGGCGTTTGTTCTGGAGCGTGGTTGTTCTGGATCACCGCTCAGCCGAAGATCTAGGCACGGATCCCATGGTGCCCGAGCACATGTGGGATACGCCGCTGCCGCTCAATATCAACGATGAGGACATCAATGAGAGCTCGCGTGCCCTGCCAGCAGAGCGAGGTGGCGTGACCGGCATGACCTTTTTTCTGATTCGTGTGCATACGCTGCAAACCTCGGTGAGGATACGGCGACTTGCTTCGGAGGAGCCTGGGCAGACACTCGAGACGCTTGATCAGCTCTGTGAAGACATGTGGCGAGAAACGCATGCAATGCTCAATAAGAAATTCGTAGAACCTAACCCCAGTCACGAGCTGGCTTGGGCGGCAGAGACCATGGCATCGTGCATCATCTCCAAGATGAAGCTCACTGACCAATGCTCATTCTACTCGCCAGAGGACGCCCACACAATGACAGAGTCCATGAAGAGCCGGTCTACGGCGCACCTTACCTCCGCCATTCGCGTCATTGAAGAAAATCACTCAGCGAACCTGGACCACCGCTGGGCCAAGTGGAAATGGATCTTCGTCGCGTATTCGCGCTGGCACGGCTCGGCCATCCTGTTCAAGGAGATGCTGCGACGGCAGTGGACGCCCGTGAGCGAGCAGGGCTGGGTTACATTACATAAGATCCTGGGCGACTCCAAGCTGGGCGAGCTGGAGTGCCTCCGGGACCAGCCGGTGATGCCGCTGCCCTTTGGCTTCATCTACGAGCTCACCAGGAACTACCGAGAGTCCGAATATGCGAGGCTGCGCGGGCAGCCGGACGCGGCGCGACGGCTGTGCGAGGAGGCCGCGCGCGAAGATCACCACCGTTCCGGCACTAGCGGCGGCGACCGCCCCGGGGTTTCGGCCTCATCTCTGGAGCGGTGGCAGCGCGCGGCGGGCCTCCTCTGCACGGTCGAGGACGTCTCGCGCGGGCTTATCGGGCCCTTGGAGGGTGAGGGCGGCGTCGCAGGTCTCGAAAGCTCGCTCGGCATGACGCAGGCGGCGCTGGAAATGGGTAATCAGGCGCTGTTGTCAGTGGCAGCGCCGACCTATGATCCCGGAATCGAGCCGTGGCCGGTGGGGGAGGTTATGCCAGTGGAATACATGGAGAATATACTAGACGAGCTATTCTAGTAGATAGTGCGATAGTGCGAGATAGTGTAAGCGTGATCCGTAGCTCGCGCTGGGTTGCCTGTCTCGGCATCTTATCAATCCAAGATTGTACTTCATTATACATACCTAGCCAGATATCCTTGACAGTGTGGCTACATTCAGCGAGAAGTCCCTGCACTGGCTCGTTGAGCATTCTACTGTCGATGATGTCGTACCATGCAAGGTAGTTCGGGACAGCCGCGCACCGGCGGCCTTCATTGGGTGTCTTTCCTAGCTTACGAGAAACGAGAATTTGCTTGGACGTAGTCGCCCATGCTATCCTTAATATCGAGCTCTATCGCGGATCAGGCGTGCCGCCACTCCCGAGCAACACCCCGCGGAGTTTTGGATCACACGGAGGGCGAGCTTGTGGGCTTTCGCCGTTTCGGCTCCTCCTTTGTCTCGCACGCTAGAAAGCGCTGTTCTCGCCCATATGATCGGCTTCACACCCTTGGTCTCTAGTTTCCCTGGGCTCGTAAACAACTGCAGACGATGAGCCCTCAGGAGTGTGGACCTGCGTCGCAATGATGCGAACACAGTTGCAGCAGGTTATACTATAAAGGCAACAGCTACTCCCTCTCTCATTGAGGGTTCAGTAGACACCATAGCGCTCCTTTCTTATATCCTTACATCTCGCTTTCTTCTGTGCCCAATTAAAATGGCTGTAAATGGCCACACGCCTCCCTACGGCGGACCCTACGGGCGCCGCCTCTACGTGAACGTCGTTGACGAAACCGCCCAAGCCGAGCCCGATCGACCGTGGATCTATGCGCCACGTTGCTCGGATGAGCGGGATGGCTGGAAAGCCATCACTTGGCGCCAGCACGCCAATGCCGTGAACCGTACGGCCAACTGGCTGGTGGAACAGCTCGGCAAACCGGAGCCGAAGACTTTCCCCAGCCTTGCATACGTTGGGCCGAACGGTGCCCGGTACTTGATTCTCTTTGCCGCTGGCGTGAAAGCTGGCTACCAGGTTGGTGACCACTCGTGCCATATTTTTAATACTCTTTGCGTTGCGCTCCTCTTGGCTAACATGAGCGGGCTAGATCATGTTCCCCTCCACACGCAATAACACCGAAAGCCAAGTCTCGCTGCTTCAAGTAACAAAATGCCAGAAGCTGCTTTACGGCAAGGAGTATACCAAAAGAATCCAACCTTGGACGCAGGAGTCCGGTATTGGGGCTTTGCAGATGCTTGGCCTCGATCAAGTCTTGGACGATGCACCAGCTCCCACGCACCCATACAATGAAACCTTCGAGTCGGCTGAGTTTGATCCCGTGATTATACTACACACGAGTGGAAGTACGGGCATTCCGAAGCCGATCTACTGCAACCAGGGTCTATTTACATCCGCCGACAACTACCATAACTTTCCACAGTATGAGGGCTTCACTTTCATCATGGAGGCTATGGCTTCCTATTCGCAAAACTCGTACTGCCCCTGTACGTGTACTTGGTTCTCATCCCAGCGCGTTCCCTGCTAATGAATCATAAATTGCCTCTGTTCCATGCGTTTGGTTTGTACTGCTTTGTCAATATTGCGACATTCTGGGGCAAGCCGATGAGCCTCGGCATTGGTGACAGGCCTTTGACTGCGGAAAGCGTTGTCGCTGCCTACGAGGCGGCAGAATGTGACGCCCTGGTTCTTCCCCCATCCATTGTGGAAGCTATAGCAAAGCTCGACGGCGGTATCGAGAAGCTTCAGCAGCTGAGTTATGTTGCTTGTGGTGGAGGCAAGTTATTCTCGTGTCTGTCTGCGCAGAAGCTCCTGCTAATACATCCACTTAGGCGGCATCTCACCTGAGATTGGTAATGACCTTACGGCTAAGGGTGTCAAGCTCAATAACTGCATTTCCAGCACAGAGTGAGTCTACTCGACTCTCTAGAGTCCATCGAAGCTAACACGACTAGATACGAGCTCTACCCCTTGTACTGGCAGACCAACTACAAAAATTGGGATTGGTTCATCCTCGATAACAAGCAATTCGGTTGTCAATATGACCACGTCGGTGACAATATTTACGAGCAGACAATCATTCGACATGAGCCCTTCCAGCCCATTTTCTACACGTTTCCGGACGCGACCGAGTATAAGACCGGTGATCTGTTCGAGAAGCACCCAACGCTGCCAGGGCACTGGCGCTCCCAGGGTCGCATGGACAATATCATCGTCTTTAACAACGGCGAGAAGCTGAACCCCGTCACCATTGAGGCAACGGTAACGTTGCATCCAGACGTTCGGCAGGCTCTTGTTGTTGGCCACGGCTACTTCCAGGCCGGCATGATCTTGGAACCTGTGCAATGGCCACTGGACGCCACAGGAAAAGAGGCATTCCTAGAAAATGTCTGGCCTGCCATTGAAAAGGCCAATGCAGTGACCGTGGAGCACGGTCGCGTCGCTCGGCATCTTGTCACCGTGTCGGACCCTGAGAAGCCTTTCCTCTTCACCGCGAAAGGCTCTTTCCGGCGCGGTGCGGCCATTAAGATGTACAATAAGGAAATCGAGGCCCTTTTCTCAGCGCAAGAGGTGGTTGAGCCCGCTGTGCTTGACATCACCACCCTGGCAAGCCTGAAGGCTGGTATTCGGTCGCTCTTCAGCTTGGCGGCTCCAGGTCGTACGATCGATCACGAGGACGATTTTTTCCTGCAGGGAATTGATTCTCTGCAAGTAATCCACATTGCCAAGCAAATCACCGCCGGCTTGGCGGTTGCGGGTGTCGCCAAGAATCAGACGACTCTCGCGCCACGAGATGTATACGCTCAGAGTAGTGTTACCAGACTGACCAATTTCCTCTTCGATCGCATCCAGGGCACGCATAGTAACGGCGTGCATAGTCATGTTGAGACATTGCAAGCCTTGGTGGACAAGTACAGTGCCGGTCTTGCGAGGACAGGCGACAGCCGGCCGCAGGCCAGGTCGACGGGCAAGACTGTTCTTCTGACTGGTTCAACGGGCAGTCTCGGTTCTTACTTTCTTCATTTCCTGATTCATGACCCCCAAGTCGCAAAGATTATTTGCCTTAATCGTTCTGAGGACGGCGGACGGGCCAAGCAGCTAACAGCCCAGCAACAGCGAGGGCTCTCTACCGACTTTGACAAGATCGCCTTCTTCCACGCTGACCTGTCGCGTCCTGACCTCTCACTACAGGAGAAAACTCTCGCAGAGATACATCATTCCGTGGATTTTATTATCCACAATGCTTGGCCCGTCAATTTCAACATCGCCGTGCAGTCATTCGAGGAACACATTCGCGGCGTGCGCCACTTGATTGACTTGGCGCAGAAGGCGGCCGTGCAGGCCTCGATCATCTTCATCTCCTCCATCGGGACCGTCGATAAATGGTCGGATCCGTCGCCCATCCCTGAGGCGAACTTGACTGACCTCAACCTCGCGGCCATGGGCTACGGCCAGTCCAAACAGGTCAGCAGCATTATCCTGGACATTGCCGCGAAGGCTGCTGGCGTTCCTGCTGCCGTCGTCCGTCTGGGCCAGGTCGCAGGACCGACGACACAGCAGGGGGCCTGGAAGGTGCAAGAGTGGCTGCCGACGATGATCGAGTCTTCGGTGCGGATGGGCTTGCTGCCGAGCAGCCCTGGGAGCATGAAGGTCGACTGGGTCCCTGTCGACAAGGTCGCGCGCACGATCCTGGACATGGCGGCCACCACTTCTGAAGCTAGAGACTTCTCTGCCGGCGCGAGATTCTTCAATCTTGTGAACCCAAAGACTACGCCGTGGTCGGCCATCGCGCCCGCCGTGGTGGGCTTCTACGAGCAGAGAGGCAGGCGGCTGCAGTTGGTGAGCTTTGAGGACTGGGTCAAGGCAGTCGAGAGCGCTCCAGCTTCGTCCAATCTCTCAGCAATTAAACTGCTGGACATGTTCAGGGCGCTAGCCCGGAGCGAAAATACGTCCGCGGGCGCAACATACGCGACTGACAAGGCGCAGCTTGCGAGCAAGACGTTGGCAACCATGAGGCCCATTACACCGGAATTGATGGCTCTGTGGTGCCAGCAGTGGAACTTTGCCGCTTAGATACCTTGGTAACGCTTTTTACTCATTGTTCACTTTCTTCTTCAGCCTCCTATACGCATAGACGTGGCGGACGAGCCAGGGCACTAGATTGACCACTAAGCTTGCTGACCCGGGACATCGAGTAATGGCAGCCAAGGAGGTCAGTCATTCCTTGTATTCGCTATATAGCTTCAAGTATAGACATGAAATTTTATCGAGTTGGGGACCGCATTGCCGCCGAAGTTTCAGCCCTGTTTTTGAGTGTCCATCGGGTCACTGCCGGCCTCGCCGCCCCTTGGCGCATAAAGGAGATCTGGTTCTCATTCTTCCGAATGGTAGACAACGGATAATAACAACAGGACGTCGTAGCAAGCTGACCGGAGCGACCGAATCCTCTGTCCCTGGTTACCCACGCGGCCAGGGGTCGCCGAGGCCAACCTGCCAACCTGCCCAGCCGGATCGACATTCTAGTGCGCAGAAACAAAGTTGGACACTGCGCGTTGATCAGTGCAACTAGCATCGTAATCCCCAGAAACCGTTATTAGTAGGTTGCATTTCTGTCGACGGCAGTGCCACTTGCATGACGTGTTTCTCTGAGAACGCAAGGGAGCAAAGGTTAATGCCTTGTACGTTCCCCTTTTTTCGAGTCATTCTGGCTGTGGTGATTGCGATGATTATGGTATAAAACATAAGAAGTGGTCTTCCTTGTTGCAATCCTTCAAATCAGGGCTGTTGTGGTCGCAACGGGGGTCCAGTCGGCCATCCCATTGGCCCTGTCCATGCGAACCACGTAAGGCGGCCGCCTCTACTATTGCTCTCTGCTGCCTACCGAGGCTGCAGGGTTCACTTTTGGGTTCATTTATTCTCCGAGCAGCTGGTGGTGCGGCTGCAACCGGCTTGGCTTGGAGCGGAAAGAGGAAGCTATTGTCGAGACGCCAAAAAACCGTGGCTTGCAAATAGTCTGCAGGGGCTAATGCAGGGGAAATTACACACTCGCGTGGGAAGACGGCCTTGTCAACCAGGAACGGCACCGTCTGACTTGTCTCTCTTGTTGAGCAATAAGCCAGGTCACTGCGAGTCTGAGTTGTAGGCTCCAGCTGCCAGCTTCATCCATACTGCGAACTCGAGCAGATTCTGCACTCCCCTTACTCATACGGTGGGCACATTCCAATATCAACTTAAAATTGCCCTTGAAGCGGGCGCAGCGGCAGACGCAGGTGGCCAATGAGAGAAAGAAGGCTCTGCTGCGCGCGAAGGAATTTCATTACCTCCTATGAAACAGGGTATCGCCCAATATACCATCCGAGCAAGCCTTTTCTCGGTAGCATTAGAAGAACCTTATCAGCTTACGCGGTGGCTAGTGCAACCGCAGTTCCGCTCACAGCCTTACTTGATGGCCATTCTCTCAGGCGTCGCTCCACACGGCTATCGGTGAGTGGTCGAGCACGGGATATATCGTCAAGAATGGACGCGTGTTGTTGCGCGTGGTCGCTGCGCACTAATAACGTGGGCAAGGGTGGCTGACGGCAGCTGGGAGGGGCCCGGCAGGGGACCAGGGCAGCAGGGCAGCGAATTACGGTGCAGCTGGTGCCTTCGAGCGCCTCCAGCAGACTGAGAGGTGGACGCCTCGATTCATTCGAGACGTTGTGGCACATCCTATCCCATCCTAAAGTCCCGCCGCATGATGGGGGCATCACATGGCAGCGGCGGGATGCGGCACCCCGGCTCGACTGGACAGGCCTTTTCTGCCTGTCTGCCTCTCTGACTCGGTGTTGGATCGAAAGGAGAGCGGATGTCATATAACAATGCGTAGTGCGCAATGTTCCTCGCGCTTCCTGCCCTTCTCTCCTGCCAGCCATCGTCCCCTTGGTTGTTTCGTTCCTTTCCAAAGAGCATTGTAAAGCTCGTCCATTGACGAATCGTACGTCGCCCACACTCGTTTCGATACTGCGTTTGTAGCCCACATTCTTTTTCCAAGCACCATGGGTCCCCTTGCCGCCTCTCTGGCGGTGCTGTTGGCCGGCGCCAGCACAGCTTCCGGCGCCGTCTTCTCTCTGCAGGAGACCTATGATGCGTCCAACTTCTTTGACAAGTTTGACTTTTTCCAGGTATGACTTGTTCTCGGGGTTGAAGTGCGACATTACATGCACATGCTAACCAGGCCTACAGAGCAGGTTCAACACTGGGGTTCGGGAGGACCAAGACCCCGCCCACGGCTATGTCAACTACAAGAACCGTGTCGACGCTTTTGCCAGTGGCCTAGCCAAGTACCAGGGCGATGAGGTCTACATCGGGGTTGACTCACAGAACAAGTGGTGGCCTGGTGATGATGGCCGGCCGAGTGTCCGTCTCGAGTCCAAGAGGGACTACGACAAGGGTCTCGTCATTGCACGCTTCAGCCATCTTCCCAAGAGAGCTTGTGGAGCTTGGCCGGCATTGTAAGTAACACCATCGTTCCTGTACGACATCGCGCAGGCGCACTGACTCTGCCGTAGCTGGACCTACAGTCAGGTCGTCAAGTGGCCCCAGGGTGGTGAGATCGACATCATCGAGAACTGGAACCTGGACACGCAGAACCACCCCACGTTCCACACCGGCGATGTCGATGTGGTGGGGGAGTGTTCCATCGACATGGCCAACAGCACCGGCACGCTGCTGCGCGCGGACTGCGCCCACGATCTCAGCAACTCGGGCTGCAACGTGATCGACACGCAGGGGCCGTGGGCCACGCCGACGGGCGGTGTCTGTAAGTGCCTCGACGCTACCTGACATTGGCCTTTGCTGACCGGATCTTGACAGTCGCCATGGAGTGGACCGACAGCGCCATCCGCATCTTCACCTGGTCCCACGAGAACGCCCCCAAGAACATTGACTCGAAGCGCCCGGACACCTCCGCGTGGGGCAAACCGGTAACCGAGTTGCGCGATGGCCCCTGCGACGTGAAGAGACAGTTTGCTCCCCAGAAGCTGGTTCTCAACATTGACTTTTGCGGCGACGCGGCGGGCAACAAGGACATGTGGGAGCAATGTAAGGCCGTGACAGGCGAGGACCAGTGTTATAATTACGTGCGCAAGAACCCTGAGCAGTTCAAGGATGTGTACTTCAAGGTCAAGGATATCCGCTACTTTGAGAAGAGCTTGCCTGAGCCTACCTCGTCGTCGACAACCTCGACGTCCACGTCCACGTCGACTTCCACTTCCTCAGCCACGACCAGCACCACCACCAACACCACCACGTCGACAACGTCCTCTTCCATTTCCAGCGTCTCCTCCGCGTCCCTAACCTCTTCTTGGTCCAACTCCACTTCGGCAACATCCAGCTCTGGCCAGGGCATTGTTACCTCGACCCCAGTCGGGACAAACAATACATCATCTGCCCGCCGCACCGACACCAACACCCCGTCCTCCTCCGGTTCTTCGGGTCCCGGCAGCTCGGCTATGGCTTCTGACAGCACTAGCGCACCCGTCTCCCTCTCCTCGAGTATATCTGCCCCGGCCGTGACCTCGTCGCCTTCGCAGGAATGGACGACCTCCACGGTCTACACGACCAAGACATACACCATCAGCAGCTGCGCTGCGACCGTCACCGACTGCCCCCTCACAGGCCGCGTCGTCACGGAGACCATTCCTTTATACACCACCGTCTGCCCCGTCACGCCTACGGCCACGGCCGCTCCGTCGCTTTCCGCCGGCGTCCCGGTTCCCGGCCAGCCCGAGACCATCACCACCAGGATCACCAAGGTCTACACCGTCACCAGCTGCGCCCCGACTGTCACCGAGTGTCCCATCGGCAGGGTCACCACCGAGGTCGTGACCAGCACTTACTGCCCGGATGTCCCTGCCGGCACTGTTACCGCCCCCGGCAAGCCTGGTGCTTCCCCCGTCGAGGCTGCGAAGCCGACTACGTCCCCTGACGACATGAGCTGCCGCTTCCATCGGTGCGGAGGTACCGCTGGCCGCGTGGAGCTGCCCAACACTGCTTCTTCGTCGGGCCTTCAGGCATCTCCCAGCGACCAACAGCCGTTCCCTACCGGGGTCTACACTGGCGCGCCCAGCGTCGCCACTTTGAGCGCTTCCCGCGTCGCCTCCACTGGCATTGTGCCTGCCAGCACCCAGAAGCCCTCGGGCCCTCAGACCCAGCCGCCTGTGGTTGCCCTCGCGAGCCCGAGCAAGCCGGTGTCCAAGGTGCTGGCTCTGGTTGCAGGCACGCTGATTGCCACTCTATTCTTCTAGAGCGCAGAATAACTCGGGCGGGCACTGTTTCACGCATGAGCGGGCTTTGTGCTGCGGTTTGATTCTCTTCTCCAACGTTCCTTTACATTCCGTTTATGAGGTGAAAGCGACTGCTTGGCACGGCGCTAGCCTCATATATATTGAATTGCCTCATGACTAGTGAAAGTTCCATAGTGCGCGAGTTGCCAATAATACTACGTGAACCGAGTTCAACCCCATTGTTTGTTTATTCCGATTGTTCTTGCTCGAAATTGCCGCTGTCCCGATTGAGAAAATAGTCCGCTAGTTTGTCCCGTGGCTATTGATACGTCTGCGAGGATACACATTGTTCTAGAATTGCTGTCGCGTCTCTCGAACCCATCTCGTAGTTAGTAGCGCACCTTGAAGGGGTGAGCCTCCGTATTGAAGACAAACTGGTTGGGGCTGTCGGCCTTGACTTGCACGGGAGTGTCGTCGACAAAGATCAGATATAGATATTTCAGTGTCTCGGCGAGGAAGAACGACTGCTGGAAGTCATCATAGCCGCCACCGTCCGCCTTGGTGACGTCGCGAAGGCCCGAGTAGCCGCTGCCGGCGCGGCATTTCCCGGCAATGGCGTTGAAGCCCTGCCAGGCGAGATCCTGGTACTTTTTCTTGCCAGTGGCGCGGTATGCATAGTACAGCGACTCCATGGTCTCTGGACGCAGCACGTACTCGGCGCCGTCTACCCAGAAGCCGGACTTGGCGTAAAAGTCGGCCTGGTCTGCGGGTGGCTGGGCGCCGTTGGGGTTGGCGGCGTCGACCCAGCGGAAGACCTCGGGGCCGATGCCGCTGGCCGTCGCATTGTAGGTCTGGAAGTACGACTCGGCGAGCTCGAGTCCAAACTTGGTGTACTTATCCTCCTTGAGCACGAGGCCGGCAAGGATGAAGTTGCCGCCAGCGAAGCTGGTCACTATCGCAGTACGTTAGTAGCCTGCACGAGAAGTTCGGGGTGGGGGACGTATTCTCACAGTGGCCGGTGACTGGCTCTGTGCTCTGGCCGTTAAACTGGTTCAAGAAGGTAAGGTCCTTGCGCGAGGTCGGGTGCGAGGCCAGGTGCTTAATGGTAGAGTCGGCGGCGGCGACCCAGCGGTCGCGATAGAGGCCGTAGCTCTTCGGGTCGTACACGTACATCTTGATGAGGTACTCGTAGAAGCTGTCGTCGCCGCCGGACCAGCCGCCGTGGCTGTTAAGGAACGTGCCGTCCTTGGTGCTGATGTCGGTGCCGACCAGGCCGGGCCAGGCCTCGGGGCTGCCCTTAGGGGCGAGGAGGTGCGCCTCGCACTTGTCGGCAAGCTTCGCGTACTTTGGGTTGCCCGTGAGGTCGCTAAGGCGCGTCCATTCAAGAATCAGCGTGCCGACCTCGGCCAAGTTGCTGCTGGCGCGCCCGCTGATGCTCCGCGCCGGGTTCAGGACGAGGTAGCCGTCGGCGATGCCGCTCGGCGTGTCGAACGCGAAGCTGAGCGTGTCGGCCAGGCTGGTGGCCTGGGTGAGCAGGGCGTCGACCTTTTTGGGGTCCGTGGCCAGGTGCTTGTACGGGCCCTTGAGCAGGTCGTAGGCTGGGAGGAGGTCAGCTCGGAGCCTGCGAATGGGGTCGCGGAGTGCGAACCGCTGAGGAGACCGCCGATGTAGCGGATGGTGGTCTCAAAGAGAGAAATAGTCTCATTCACCTTGCGCGTGGTGGTAAAGTCGACGGAGGGGACGAAGTCGAGAATGGTGTTGACGATGTCCTTGTAGTTCATCACAATGGCTGTGTCGAGGGCGTCAATCGGGGTGAGCCCCCATTGAGCTCTGTGCAGCGTTAGCCGGCGCCCAGTTACGTGCAGTGAGCAGAACTGTCCTTACCGGTCATCCTCATACGTGTTGCTGATGGGGTGGAGATCGTCGTGAGGCCAGGCATATTTGTAGTAGCCGGACCATGCTGTCTGGAAAGCGGCGCGGACGGCACTGGCACGGGCATGATCTGGTGCCGGAGCTCGTTTCTCGTGGGCGGGGAGGCCGAGAGCCTGGCCCAGCATCGCAACAAGCAGATAGGCAGAGGTCTTCATGACGGGCTTGGTAGGCTCGATGGAGAGGGGTACAAGCAGGGAGGCCGCCGTCACAAGGTGTGCAGGTGCAGCTGGTTTTATGTACGACGGCCGGTGCTGCAGTAGATACAGTAGCGTCGGGGGAGCTTTTTGTTCACTCCGCACAAGGGTAGTTAAATACCGCCGCCATTGTTGATCCTATTGGAGAAGATGATCTGTGACCTGTGAACGGACTCTGGAATGCGACCCTCCAAGTGGTTAGTGGGATGCAGATCAGTCTGGGACTGCCCAGAACGTTTACTCCGCGGCGAATACGGTGCGACAAGTCTTCTTCCTACGGGCGGGGAAGAGAGGTCCCCGGGTGAACGTATAAGGAAACCGCTGATCGAGTGTGGCTTCATCTCGGCCGTATTACATCGGGCGGTGGGACGCCGTGTGGGGGGTACGGGCTTGGCCTTCAATGTAAAGGTAAAAGGACGATTTGTCCCTCCGTTAGATGTGGTGGCTGGCCTACTAGGCGAGGCTGATCGGGCTTGAGACGATGCGGGGTTGGCCGTGGAAGGTCCGAGGAGGATGGTAAGTTAGATAGAGCATGAGATGATGCTATTGATAATGGCAGCTATGATGCGCTGTTTCCTGGACTGCATTGCTGCTTCACACCGAAGAAATGCCTATCTGGACGGGAAATAGCACGCGGGGGGACTTTTGAGAAGCTCATGTAGCAGGCATCCAAGAAAATACCGGCCTATGAGTGAGAAGCCACTTTCTTACGAATGTTATGACCCTATAATAGCTAAGTGGGTTAACGTAGTATACAGGCGCTTGCTGAGTTGCTAAGTAAGGTAGGAAAACCTAGAAGAAGGGATCTACCTCAAAGCACCGAAAGTATATCGTCGCAACAGCCGTTGAATAGAGCGTAATACGGTGCCTGTAGCCTTCTTCTCTCACAGCCTTGATCATCACAGCTAGTTGTTCGTGGGCAGGACGAACTCTCCAGCTTCCTCGTAAGGCGATGTGCTCGTGGTTGCCCAGAGAATCCCAACTAGGCACAATTCGTGGTCAAGAACTGGGTTTCCGCTAGTCTTAATACAGGAGGAGAGTTGATGGGCTGTTTACTACTTTCAGGAGGCCAATGATGAGTAATGTGTCACAGTTCCGGCTTGTACGCATTTCAAGGTGAAGCTGCAAAGCTCAACCTTGTGCGAAAGTAGATGCTGCAAATTTATAGCTTGGGCTTGGTGTCACGGAGAGCCATTGCTTTCTCAACGGCACCATTCGGGTTATTCAAGAGCATAGACTCTGACCGATAAACCCCATCTCGAGGAAAGCCATGAAATGCGCTGTCAGAACTGCTACCCTGTAGGAGGAGACAGAGATGGGGTGGTCCTGACGGTCGCCCTGTGAATAGCAAGATATGTGGTTGCAATGCACGAGTGTATTAGAGACGTATTCGACCTTCGATGTCTGGTTGTGTTTCTAAATGCCATGTCGCGCTCTCGCAACCACTGAAATTACGCAGCGCAGGTGTTGCACCATCGCATGCATTCGCAGTAGCACAGACCAACTTGCACAAATACTGCTATAATGATATAGAAACCTCCCCATACAACATTGCTCCTTCAAATTAAGCTAAATGCGCCCATGACAGGCTGACTTATAGTTGTGGCGTCTTAGTGAAGCCGCTCCGCCGAACTGCAATTCCACTGGTGTCATCGCTCGTAAGCCGCATCGTCGAATAGGTGATGCTGTCATCGTCGAGCAGATGGAATACATGATTTGATCTCGTTTTAAAGCTCACTTTCTAAACCATTCGCCGCAATTAGAGGGTATAACAAGGTTTAGTGAGCGGAAGGTCATGACGAGACGAATGAAGGCCTTCTGCAGAGATGCACCCACACACCCACACCCCGCGAATACGGGCGCGGAGCGCTCCGGTCCGCTGTACGGATGTGGCTAATCTGCAGGTACAGCCTCGCGAAGTGGGAATTCAGGTAGGGGCGGTATGACGCTGGGCGGTGGGAGTAAGAGGACATCCGTCGTAGCACTCGGGAGCAATGCTGGTCGGCGAACACAAGCACGATGGAAGACAGCAGCAAAGCTAATACAAGTGATAGCCAGACGGAAAACTACTTGAGCTTCGAAAGCAGGGAATCAGTCACTGTCACATTGTTCCCTGGTTCTTAGGACGTGAGACGAGGGCGGCGCCAAGCTGCAAACTGCCCAGTCAGGCACAGAGGGCTTCGGAGGGAAACAGGGAAGACAGTGGGACTGGCCATGAATGGACGAATGACGGGCGAAAGGGGGTGATACAATTTAACCTGAGAAAGAACAGGCTAAGGAGAATGTGTCAGGAACGGGAGTCGGGCTGGTTTCAAGTGGGAACAAACTTGGGACGAGCA
This sequence comes from Cordyceps pruinosa, assembly GCA_003025255.1. Taxonomy (NCBI): domain Eukaryota; kingdom Fungi; phylum Ascomycota; class Sordariomycetes; order Hypocreales; family Cordycipitaceae; genus Cordyceps; species Cordyceps pruinosa. The sequence continues at coordinate 30,629 of LUFD01004170.1, forward strand.
GCGGACAAAAGGTACTTGATGGGGACTTGCTGGTCGCTAACGGTGATGGAGCAGCGCTCAAGGGGCCTAGCAAAACCGTCCGTGATGGGCCTCACTTTTGTATTAGAGCAATGGCTGGCAGGGAGAGGGAGATCAATGCACCTCACCTACTAGTCATTGCAGCCTACGACTTGGTAGTTTTCTATTCAGCCTAGCATTCATTCTATCATCGTCCATGAAAAAAAAAATAGAACAATAAGCCCGCCCTCACCAGGAAATTACACGCGCCAACACTACGGCCCTAGCGCTGTGACACGGCTGCGACAGCGTGTACCTGGCCGATACCTCCAGCAAGATCAAGCCCTGGTCACTTTCAGATCAACGAAATATCCTGCTCTCCTCTCCTCCTCCTCACCTCCTGCATCTCTCCTCTCCTCCTCATCTCCTGCATCTCTCCTCTCCTCCATCCATCTCCTTCCTCTCCCTTCTTCCGTACAAATCCCCAGCCGTTGCGCATCCTCGTGTACATACATCACCCTCCTGTGCAGAATCACCACCAGCAACAATGAAGGCCACGCTCACCCTCCTCTCCCTCGTCGGCCTCGCCGCCGCCCAGGACTTTTCCTCTGCTCCTCCCTGTGCCGTACGTGCCCTCGAATCAGACCCCCCTCATACTGGTGGCGTCTTATCATATCCACGATCGAATAAGCTGACTCCTCTCTCCCCCAACAGCTCGGCTGCCTCTACAAGGCCATCCCCGACACGGGCTGCGCCATCACCGACATCGACTGCCTCTGCCGCAAGGAGAAGCAGGCCCAGCTGCAGGCCCTGGCCGGCGAGTGCCTCAACGTCCAGTGTAGCGCCGCCGACCTCACCAAGGCCGAGAACCTGTCCAAGGAGATCTGCAAGCAGCTCACCTCGAGCGCCCCGGCCACCGTCACCGTCACCGCCGGCACCTCGTTGTCGTCCGCCTCGGGCAGCAGCTCCCACTCCGGTTCGGCTACGACGACCACCTCCGCGGCCTCGTCTGCCTCCGTAGGCACGACCGGCTCGGCTCTAAACAGCACCTCGTCGCTCTGGACAAACTCGACCACCCTTAAGACCGCGGCCACCTCTACTTCCACGGAGACGACCGCGACAGTTACCACCACGACCACTCCCAGCGCGACCAGGTCTCCCAACGCTGCCGCCGGCACTGCCGCTGGTGCCCTTGTCGCCGTCGTCGCCCTCGCTTTCGCTCTGTAACCTAGAGGTAACCGTCTCGCCTGTTACTTACGTTTTACATGTACATCTTTTGGATCTGCTGAAAAATGGCGTTGCGCTGGACTCATCAAATGTTAATACTTAATGCCATAATACCCATATAAGAGCCGATCATCTGCTTCGTACTTTTGTAATGCTCAAGATCCTTGTCTGTGCCGTCTTCCGTGGGTGATACTCGGCTTATGATCGTCGATGTTGAGGTTGTGAGAGAAAGAAACGCTTGTAATTATGTACCATGTCTAGTTCTAGTGATGCCCCTCCACGCGATTCATGTAGGTCTATATCCATCTCGACAGTATACATCTCCATGCTAATACCCACTCACAGAGCACATCCTCTGAAACGCCGTCGCCACCCACACGCTGCCGACGTCGACGACGCGGTAAAACACGTCTGCGACGCTTAGCGCGACGGCGAAGCAGAAGGCGTTGGCTAGGAGCACGCCCGCGGCCCAGTCCCTGTCCGTCTCCGTGCCCGTCGCCGCCAGCACCGCCGGCGTGACGACGTAGCCGAGCGCGTGCAGCACCGGCCCGTGCACAATGTACAGCGAGTAGCTGACGGCGCCGAGGTACTGCGCCGGCGCCGTCAGGAACGGCCGCTGCAGCGCCGCGCTGCTCGACACCGCCACCAGCAGCAACACCGCGCCGGCCCCGTGCACGTAGCGCTTCGGGTCGCCGCCCGTCCAGCTCGGCACCAGCCGCGGCCACGCGCCGGAACCCGGGCGTCTGGTCGCCGCGCGCCGGCGGGAACGACATCAGGTACAGGCCGGCGAGCGCGAGCAGCGCGATGCCGAGCCCCCGGAGCACGCGCCGCCGTCGTGGCGGCGG
>LUFD01004173.1:0-51574 GCA_003025255.1 Cordyceps pruinosa
TTAGGGGTAATAAAGATTTTATTTTATTATTTTAGACCTTAAATACTAGCTACAGCTAAAGTCATTTTTAATACTTAGTTTAGGTAGTCTACTTCGTAGTTATTAGCTATCGTACTCTCTAGGTGTTTTTCTCCTGATCACACTAAATTAGTTAGTTAGTATATAATAATATTATAATAGTAGTTAAATTTAATAAGCTTTCTAGCTAGCTTAAAACTATTAAAGAGACTAAAAAAAGAAAAGGTAAGTAAGAAATTAGAAGAGATATTACCTTTAAAAAGGTAGCTTTATTAAGATTAAAAAAAGGTATTAAATAGTTATTAATAGGGGACGAGGAAGAGCTTAAAAAGGTAGAGAGGAGGGTTTAATATATATACTAGAAGGTTAAAAAAGTAAAAAAATATAACTAAATTAATAGTAGGTAGTAACTAAGATTAGAGACTTATAAAGTACGTATAAGATAAGGTTAATTAGATATTATTTATATTTTTAGTAGTATTTTTATAGTATAAATAAAATAGCTAGGTGCCTAAAGTGGCTACTTTGCTATGGTGGCCACTTTGGGCTGCAGCACCTATTCGGAAAGAGTGGGTGCGTGGCACGTGTAGCGGCCAAGTTGGACACAGCAGCTGGCATCTGCATCGTCTGCTCAACTGCGTCAGCCGAGAGATGCCATCGTCGCAATAGATCAAGACAAACAGCCACGAACAGGACGGAATAGACACACAAAATATGATACGTCCAGCCTCCCTCAATATATTCTTGTCACGTCAACCACAAACGCGACGGTGACCATGGCACTCGCACTCCATTACGTAACTGCAAACGGCGCCTCATGACAGCAACGCCTTGGCTGGCTTTTTCACCAGCGCGATTCTTCCTTGGATTGTGCTATGCCTGCACAGATCAGATCGCAAGCCAGGAGCAACTGTCGCCTTGTGTCACCCAGCCGCCGTACTGTGCTCAACGTGGAGCTCAACCAGTCAAAGGACTACCGCGCACCTATTGCTGATGTCAGACTGTCCACCAAACCGGCTCTACTCTGCGACGCGCAAAGCGATGGTCTGCCATCATCGACGCTGAACCGTTGTAAGAATGACCGAATCTGGCACGAAATACCGCCGCCGCTGACTTGCCTCTTTAGGCAACCAGGGCCACCGCGAGCGCCCGCTGGGCGAATATGCGGAATGCCATCAAGCGTCGCTGGAGAGGGATCTCGCGAGAGGAGGGATTCCTACAGACCCACGAATGCCGCGCGCGGATTTTGAACGCCGACAACAGCTGGCACCTTCATGGAAATCGACTGGCCGGCGCGAACAGCTGGGCCATCATCAGTGGGTCTCAGCCCATCCTCTGCTGGTACCGATCTTCCATAACTCTTCTTCCGCATTGCGTAGCATCACAGCCCCGACACAAGTCAGCAATCTCCCTATTCCGGAAGCCATGTCGCACGGATCTGACTACCGCTCGTGGGAGCCCTGCAGATACGTCTGACTGCCCTAGCGCCACGGCGGGATTACAGCATGTCAGCGTCAATCCGCCCAACCGCCCTTTATTAGATAGCCAGCTGTCCGCACCCCATTTGATGCCCCAGACTTGGGATCGTATCCCTTCAATATTACCAAAATTACATTGTCTTAATAGCCTCCAAAATGGCCATTACACAAGCTCGCCCGGCTGAGGTTCCCCGCACCAAGCTGCCATACTACGACCTGGCTACTCACAACCCTCACGACCAAGTCGCCACCAAGCAGGTTGCCCAGCAGTATCATTCCTCCACTCTCAATGCGTCGCCAATCACCAAATCTTCCGCCTCCATCCTGCGGGCATTCGCAGCGTTTCTGGCTGGTGTCACTGACCTCGAAGATGTCGCCTTCATCGCCGACTACACCGATATCGAAGGCGCGGCCCTCCAGCGCCGGCTTGTGACAGCCTCCACCACAGCGAGCTCAAAACCACGAATCTTCACATCCGACCACATCGAGTTTGCTACATTTCCCGTGAAAGACGGAAATGAAAACGACCTGGATTTTGAAATAAAAATTACTGAAGCAGCACCAGTTGTTCAAGACACTGCTCGTGTAAGTCGAGTGGACACCAACTTGGTTCGATTGTGCTGCTGACTGTGACGCCCAGACTTTCTGCTTGATAGTCAAGCCGCTCGAAGACGGAAGTATTGCAGACCTGACACTATTAATAAGTGCCGAGCATGGACACCCTGTGCTGGTCACGCACATGCTGAGGCTTGTTGCCAAGTACCTTGCCGGTTCAAATCAGCAGGCCCCCGAGACCCAATTGTCCAACTTGAACTATCCCCCCAAGTTGTGGAAGGCCCCCGTTCTCAAGACCGACCTGCATATTGAACAAAACTATCCAGCCTTAATGCATGGTGCTTTTGAACGACGTGTCATTGAATTTCCCGATCGCATCGCCATCGAAGCTGTTAGCGATGATTCCTTCACAGTCCGCAAGTGGACATATCTTCAGCTCAACGCTGATGCGGAAGGACTGGCAGAAGAACTTCTTCTGATGGAGCGCACCATTAGTTGGGAGCCAGCCTACAAGAACCAGCGCGCCATTCCATTATTCCTCCCGGCTGGCCCCGAGTTCTACATAACCGTCACCGCTATGCTCAAGGCCGGTCTGGCAGTCTGCTCATTGCCCATGGATGCGCCCCCGCAACGTCTCTTGGATATCGTGGAGGATACAAGGTCGTCTGTTGTTATCGGTGTCGGAAGCGTACCTTTCCCCGGCGTCAACCTGCACGATGGCTCTGAAGCAGCCGCAGCCCTCAAAAAGCTGACTTGGGTTGACATCAACGATTTTACCAACTGGCGCTCCAACTTCACTGTCGATCTGCAGACTCCTCTTGCCCAGCACGCGCCTCTGGAAGAAGACTTGGCATACATTCTCTATACTAGTGGTTCGACTGGTAAGCCTAAGGGTGTTCTCATCTCACATCTTATGGCGACCTGTGGTGTGCATGGCCATGCCGAAGCCTTTCAGCCTCTACCCACCGGACCTGAGTTGCGCTGGCTGCAGTTCGCCATGCCAACCTTTGACCTCTCTCTGATGGAACTCTTTGTTACCCTGGGATACGGTGGAACTGTTTGTTCGGCAGAGCGCTCACTCATGCTCTCCGACATTGAGAAAGCCGTCAACTTCTTCAAAGCCACAGCGCTTTTCACCGTTGCTAGCATGGCCACACTACTTAGACCCAAGGCGCTCCCGACCCTGACCACCGTCGTATCTGGTGGCGAAGCTCTTACGAAATACGCCATTGATAACTTTGCCTATGACGCTCCTCGCGAGCCAAACACAGAGCCCAAGCGAGTTATCAATATTTACGGGCCGACCGAGGCCACCATGTGTGCTACCTTTGAGAACGCCGCTCTTGGTACTCGTGGCTCTATCGCTGGCAATGTTTTCTCTTGCGCCTCTGTGGTTCTGGTTGATGCCAACTCCGAGGATCTAATCCAAGTTCCAATGGGTCTCACCGGCGAGATTGTATTTGGCGGTCCCATGGTCGGATACGGTTACATGAATCGGCCCGACGAGACTGCCAAAGCTTTTACTTCTGGCCTGGGTCTAGGCCCCGTTTATCGCACTGGCGACAAGGGTCGCATTGTCTTTAGCCCCAAAGGCGAACCGAAACTGGAAATTCTTGGTCGTTTGAACATGGAGCAGGTCAAGCTCAATACTCGCCGTGTCGAGCTTGGAGAAATCGAATCCACCATTGCCAAGGTTGAGGCTGTTCGTGAGGTTGCCACAGTCGTGCTCAACGGTAGCTTCCTGGCTGCCTACGTCGCTGTGCGAGAAAATTTTAGCGACGTCACAGTCGAGGGCCTGATTTCACAATGCCGAGTGCTCGCAGATGAGGGATTGCCCGGATGGATGCGACCAGTTGAGTACATTGTCGTACCTCAGGTGCCACGCACATCCAGCGGCAAGGTTGACCGTAAGATGCTTCAAAAGATAGCCATCGAGGACTTTGGCAGCTCTATTACCGAGAAGCAGGCCATCGATGACAACCTGACATACGAAGGTACCATTGACCTCAGCGACAAGGAAAGTGTCTCTACTATGCTGAAATACATCCTTGTCGCTATTCTTGGAGAGGGTGCTGCAGAAGCTACCGAATCTTCTGTAGCCCTCACAACCTATGGTCTTGACAGTCTGCGATCGATGAAGCTTCTACAGGAGCTCAGACGCCAGGGTGTGGAAGGATTAGCGATTAAGGACGTCTTAGTCGGGCAGAACTTTTCCGATGTCGTCAAATCGATCACCGAACTGCATTTTACTCAGCTCAGAGAAGCTGAGGAGGCCGCCGCCGCCGCCGCCATCAACGACGATTTTATCGAGATTGAAGATGAGGAGGAGATTCTGTTCCTTCCTCTTGGCGCTAAGCTGAAGCATTTTGAACGTACTTGCAGATCTAAGTGCGTTGAGGCTCTTAGAATACCCAGCGAAGATATTTTTGAGGTGCTCCCTGCCACCGGTCTTCAAACCCGTGTCCTCTCCAGCATCGAGGAGTCGGCGGACATCTTAAAGGTGAGCAAGCCATGGGTTGAGCATTACCCTTACCTGGTTCCTGATGACATCGACGCCGATCGTCTGGAAGCTGCCGTCATTAAGGCTCTCGAAGGCCGCGATGCATTCCGAACCGTCTGGGTCCGGGTTGAGCACCCTCTGGCGCCTTATGCTCAATGCGTTCTGTCCGCCAACTCGCCGCACGCCAAGCTTCCGATTCTTCGCGTGGAGTGCCCTGTTTATGACGAACGGCCGGGCAGTCTGTGGCATAGGACTGTCGACAACGTCCAAAAGTCTGCCGAAGAGATATTTGGTCTTCATAGCCTCGGATCTGTGACATCATTTGTCCGCTCGGCGAACAAGAAGCACTGCGTCGTTGTGTTCTCCGTGTTTCACGCCATCTACGACGGCATGAGTCTGCAGGCTCTACGCCGCGACATTGCCGAGGCATACCATGGCCTTCCCATCTCGAGCGCCGGAAAGCCAGGTGTGCGCGTGCCCGTCGAGGAGCATCTGAAGTCTGACTGGCTGGAGACTAGCATGTTTTGGGCCCAGCGCATGGCTGGCGTCGCCTCCTTCAAAACCGGCCACAGGGTTTTCGAGACCGAAGGGGCAGAATTCACTACCGTCAACACCAATGTCGGTATTGCTAGCGAAAGTCTCGAATGCACGTTCAGCACCGGTGAACTTTTTGCTAAGGCCAAGTCTGAGGGACTATTCACCCCGATGGCCGTGATTCAAGCTGCCTGGTCCATGACACTGGCGCAAACACTTGTTGGAGATGAAACTGCGTCGAGGTATGATGTTCAGTTTGGTAGCGTCTTCCATGGTCGCCACACGGCGGACTCGCTGGATGCTTTTGCTCTGATGCTGGACGGTCTTCCTACGGGAATTTCCTTTGAGCATAACAAGAACCTGACGCATCGCGAGATTTGTTCTCAGATGTTTAAGCAGTACACCGACACCCTTGGCTTTACTGAGATGCCCTGCCCTAGCATACAGTTTGCCCGCTCCACGCGCCGCTTCGACAGTTCTGTGATCCTGCAGACTTTCCCTGCACCCGAAATCGATGTCGATATGAGCGGTTTCCCCGCCTTTAACCGTGCCAATGACAAGGTTACGCCGTGGAAGGAGACGTCCTCTGACACTCCAATTCTGATTGAGATGTGGCCTGGTGTGAACAGAACCGATGATAAGCTCAGCATCCGATGCTCGTACAGTCAGGTATGGCCTGGGTACGAGTTTATGACCCCCGAATGGGTCCAGGGGCTACTCGTTACTTTTAACAAGGCCTTGACTAAGATCATCGCCAATCCCGACGGTGTCTTTGATGTTGTTGAGAGTGCTACTAGCCAGCATGATGCCATGGACTGTTCGCCATAAAGTGGTTCTTCCCTCCTCATTCTACTGTACTTGATGTCGATATGACTTTTTCTGTGAAGAAGTGCAGTCTGATAGATAACATGTTGCATTGATATAGATATTACTTAACAAGCAAGTGATCGCATAACACTACTTCATGTTGGCGAGCAAATAGGCAACGCCGGCAAATGCCTCTATGCCACTAGGGCGGATCTGGTTCGGCGGCAGAACAAAGCCATAGCGGCCGGTGTCGCGGAGCTCTGAAGTGAAGGTGTAGTCGGCCTTGACCACGTCAGCAACGTAGTCGACACTGCTGCCAGTGGCAGGGTAGATGGTAGTGCAGATGGGACCGTATCTGAAACTGGTCCCGTACACACTGTATATGGCATCGACGGCACCAGCGGCAAGGGATTGCAGCTCGTCGTCATTCGCAGGACGAGCACTGCACGAGTATCCGTAGGCTACAAACAGCTCAGTACACCAAACATAGCAGAACAGAGAAACCGAGGATATCTTGAGGATGCAAATGGTGAGTGTTGCTTACGTGTCATGAAGAGTTGCGAGTAGGAGTGGTAATCAATATACAACTTCAAACCCTGCGCGCTCTTGATCCTTTGCAGGAAGCTGGAAAGGGACTTGGTCTCGGGAGCATCGCCGGCGCTCCGGCCACGGAAGTCATCCGCGCAGGGGTTGTCGGAGGCACCTCCAGAAACATCCCACTTGTACGGCCAGTTGCGGTTGATGTCGTGGCCGAGGCAACTGCTGCCGGAGGTGGTCTGACGATTCTTGCGCCACATGCGATTGCCCGTCTGTGAGAACTTGAAACCTGCTCCAGGTTAGAAATCTGAGAGAGGTTGAGGGAAAATGAACTTGCCGTCTACGTTAACAATGGGGAACAAGTAAAAGTCGTACTTGTCGACGAAAGAAGTAATAGTCTGGTCAGAGCCGTACTTGGTGACAAGCTCATTGATGAAGTACTCTACAACCTGCGATGGGTAAGTGACAATGCCTAAGTAGATGAAGGTGGTGGGATCTGACCATGCTGGCAATCCATTCGCGGGCGTGCACAGTGCCGTGGAACACGACGGCAGGCTTCTTCCCGCCACCGGAGCTGCCAAAGATGTGAAGCCCCGTGATGGTGTTACCTTGCAGAGTGGTGCCGGAAGTAACCACCTTGGCGTTCCTGGAATATGTTGCGGCCACGTCGTTGAACCACTGGAGGTGGTCACTGTAGGCGTGGTATGAGTCGAACCAGGTGCTGTTGGGAGCACCGGCTTGCGAAGATGTGTCAGAGTGGATGGTGGGAATTGAATTCAACAATGCTTACCGGCGTATACCTGGAAAGCACCCTCCTCACGAATGGATTCTCCCAGGTCCTCGTGCATAGTGATGACTTCGTGGCCCTTCAGCGCCTGCTCAAACGGCTTCAGGGACTGAGGAGGCACGTGAATGTCCGCAAAGGCACCCTTCTTGGCGGGAGGCTGCCAAGTAGACACGTCAAGATTGGCTAAGACGGAGCGGAGGAAGGTTCCATCATCAGTCACGGGCACACGGAATACTTTGTGGCCGTCATAGGACACGGCCTGGGGCGCGGTGGCCGCTGCGGCAGCGAAAGGAAGGAAGGCCAAGAACTTCATGTTTACCAGCGTCCGTAGGTAGTTTGCAAGAAGCAAGCAAAGTCTGATAGAAAAATATTGCCTAGTTGGATACCATAATGTGAAGAGCTGGGAAGATTGACTTTATACTTGAATGTCAGGCGTGCTGGGACAGAACATGGTGCGGCCACAGCTTTCTGGACGGACCAGCCAGAAGCACCGTCACCGCATGGACGCTCTTTCTCCTGTAGCTGCCAGACCATACATCTTGTAACCTGCTTCTTTGGGTAAAAACCTATGCATCCCAGCGTGGCTGCACTGCTAAAAATAAAGGCCCGCTAATCAGCTGTGAAAGTCAGATGCCGGCAGGAGGGCAGCGGCAGGTGGCTGGCTCAATCGCCAAGGTTATAAAGAGGGCTGGGCGTATCATTAGCGACTCCGGAAACTGTGTCAGACGGGTTTGGTTGTTCATTGGCTGCGACCAGCGCACAATGCTTGCCCAGTTTGCGTCGTATGCGATGGCTTGGCATGGCACAAGCTAGCGGGCTCGGGCATGACGACCTGCGACTACTAGTTAGCTCGTGAGAAGGAAGCAACCTTGTTCGAAGCTTTGTCGAAGGCCTAGATGTTGTTCTGGACATGGCGCTGAATTGCCGGTGGCGTTGATACCACCTTCCAGGAATGAGGATGGCAGCCCGTCCTTCCAGATACTGCAGTCACGCGCTGATCGGGAGAGCGTGGGGGGATAGCGCCGCTCGTGCTGCTTGCATCAGTTTAATGAAATTCTTTCAAAGAGCATGGAAGGAGGTGATTTCGGAAGTTGGTTGGGTAGGAATGAGGATTGGTGGGTGGTGGTACATGGAAATGCGGAGGGCAACGCCGAGGAATGGGTACGCCAGCTTCGCGTTGAACATTCATGCGCTGCGACGTACAGGAGAAACTCTACAATATATAGAGGATTTCTGAACGGACCGGCTATAGCATGGTGTCTAGGCTGACCCTTTGCCTGAGCTGGGAGGAACTGGGATGGCCGATGAAGACGCCCACCTGCATCATCCAGCGGCCCACCAAGGCCAATGCGCCATTCTCCCCCGCACTTGGTTGGTAATCTTTCACGATCGGCGCGCCCCCAAACTTGGACGGTCCAGACCAAATATCGACGTCGCTTTTCTTGAGCTCTTTGTTTTCACTTTAATTCCAGCAACCCAAGTTACACGCAATGACAGGCGGAAAGTTCCCGTCACCGCTCGCCGGGGTTAGCCGGGACGTGCCGCTGCCGACAGCCACGGCCGCCGATGGCAAGAGCTTGGTCAACCCGCCGCCGGGTACGCCTAGCGAATCGTACCAACAGTTTCTGAAGAGCTATGACGCGGAGAAGCGTGGCGCGTTGTGAGCAGTTGGTACCTAGCCTGCAACAGCACCGATTGGGGCTAATCCTGCAAGTGACGTCCACGTGTACTACGACCAGACGACCCAGGAGCAGACCACGTACGCCATGGAGCTCTACGAACGTATCCGACGCGAGTGTGAGTGGCCGGCGACGGAGCAGTGCGAGACAGAGACAGAAGCAGCAGCAGCAGCAGCAGCAGAGCCAAGTCGCTCGAGGTGGATGCTAACATGTACAGTCCCGGAACTGCGGATTTACAAGCTATGGGATCGTCCCGTCGGCCCCCATCCCACTGCCATGTTTGAAGTGAGCATCTTTACTCCAGCCCAATTTGGCGCCTTTGTTCCGTGGCTTGCTGTATGGCGCGGACCGCTCTCTGTGCTGGTTCACCCCAACACAGTCCCGGAGGGAGGGGAGACGCTGATGGCCGCCGAGCTGCGGGATCACACGCAACGTGCCATTTGGCTCGGTGAGAAGCAGTCGCTGGATGTAAGTATTTTTGCTTGAACCTTGCTGGACGGCTCGGGCATCGGCTGCTTGGCGGCCTCGGCCCACAGAGGCGCAGGCTGTACAACGGATGTCACCAGGACAGGCTACTCTAATACATTGATTACATGGCACCCAAGCACAACGCATCCGTTCTGTTATTGAGGAGCTCATTTACACTGCGCATGTTTCATCACAAACGAACTAAGCCTTGGACGGCACGGCAGCCTGAGCGGGGTTGACCCGCGCCAGCCCGGTGAGCGGCGCGTCCTCGCCGTCCTCCTTCATGCCACCCAAGATCATGGACTTGGGGGCCATCGCCTGCCAGACCTCAGGGTCGGTGAAAGCCTTGAATTTCTCGTCGTGCCACTGGCCGGCGGTGATGGCGCGGCCCTCGGAGTCGATGAACATGGTGTCGTCCTCGGCGCGCAAAAAGTAGGCAATCGAGTAGCGGTGCTCCGTAGGATCGAATGGCACCACGCGGTGGATACAGCTCTGGAACTGCATCCCGCTCGCGAAGCGCAGCGAGTCACCGACGTGCACAAATGCGCACCCGGGCTTGGGCGCGACGAAGCCCATCTCGCGCGCGCCGCAGGTTCCCGGCGGGCGCACCTGGAGACCCCACTGCTCGCTGAAGAGCAGCGTGAGCGTGCTGATATCCGTGTGCTTCTGGTGGCCGATGCGGTTCTCGCCGGCGAGCTCGCTGGGGAGGTAGTGCATCATGGAAAGCTGCGAGGGTTTGTGTGAGCAGGCATGGGCGGCGGATCGAACGGAGGGGAGGGCAGCGGTGCTGGGGGTATATCAGGACGCACGGTCGTGGTGGAGGGCTTCTCGTTGCGGTGCGAGTTCTCGAAGCGAGAGGCACCGGTGAGGCCCATGCCGGTCGACAGGGCCGAGAGGATCACCTTGGTGATGGTGTTGCAGCTGCCGATGGAGTTTTCGAGGACCTGGAGATCGCCGCTGTTCTTGACGGGGGCGGGGATCTTGGGGCTGTCGCGCTGGATCTCGTCGCGAGATACCTTGAGCATCTCGTAGCCGTCCTTGGACCCGGCAGCGACACCGGTGCGGCTGCCGACAGGTTCGTATCTGTAGGGAGAGGAGGTGTATACCTATTAGCCAGGGAGCTCGAGGAAGGGATAACTCTGGGATTTTATGTACCCAAGATGCGAAGAAATGAGACCAAACTCATTCTTGGCTTCAATGGGGGCATCAAAGAAGCGCTTCATCAGCTTCAAGGTCTCCTGCTGATCGGCCAGCATGCGACGGCCATCAATGCCCTTGAGGTCGAGATAGAAGTAGCCCTCCTCCTTGCAGGCATTGACAACTTGATCCACCTCGCTGGGGTCCTGGGAGAGCAGCAGTCCGTAGTTGATGGTGGGCATGGACCAGACGGGCACCTTCTTGCCCATCCAGTCGACAGTCTGTGGAGCGTCAAGCATGGGAGCCATGTTGTATATTGCACTAATTAGTTGGGGGGTTGTGGATGTGTAGTGAGGGGAATTGCGACGACGGGGGACATGCGCAGCGAGGAGGAGACGGGCTTTATATAGTGTCAGTTATTGCTACCTCCAAGCAGGACTAATCAGATTGACTGTATTTCGTATTCATGGACAGCCTGCACCCAGGCCAACTAATGAAATGCGCGAGATAGGCCCGCAAAGAGAATCAACACCCCGCTCGGCCAACCTGGCTAGCCCTCAGAGTCTATCCGTGCCGCGACGTGCGCAAGCGTCGTGGTGGTGAGGTGGTGGTGGGAGCGGGGTCTCTGAGTCTTACCCCTCCCTCGCCGAGATTAATAGCAGACGAGACAGCGGACCTCGATGCTCTGACGAGACTCGCAGTCGCGGTGTTGGGGGTCCTCAAAGGCGGAGTGAAGTGCGCGCCGCGCGACCGTCTCGTCCGAGTCGAAGCACTTGATCAGGAGCACGTCCTGCGGCGTCATGCCGTACTTGTAGTGCCACCGATGCCCCGGATTGTGCCGCACGACCCACGACTCGCCCACGAACCCGTCTTCTGTCATCTCCGCCCCGACGAGGTCCTCGTCCGGCACGGAGCGCGCGTCCGCCACCGCAATGGGATCCTTGCGGATGGGCTGGATCGGCCGCCACACGTTGATGATTTGGTACCTCCGCCGGATAATGTCGTCCGCCTCCTCCGGCAGCTCCCAGCGCAGTCTGCGCTCCGCGCCTTCGTACGACTGATCCACGTGTGTCCGGGTTACGGGTCCACGGTTGGCCAGGTTTTGCAGTCCGAGGTGGTGCCACTGCGTTGGGCCCCGGCGCACCTTGTGGTTGAAAATATGAACAGTGCGGGCGCCGGTGATTCCCTTCACCAGCGCCTCGCACTCGTCGTAGTAGCCTTCCTTGATCCGCTGCTCATCGGTGAACAGCGTCTCGTTGCTGGCGCTCTGGCAGTACTGGAACCCGTGGCTGTCGAGCGTGTACCGGTCCTCGTCGCCGCTGACGTCGGAAACCACAAAATCCCAGGCCCTGTGCGGCCGTTTGTTGCTGATTCTGCCTTTGCCGATAAAGATGGGTGTCGGCTTTGATCCGTCGCCAGGGTCGTCCCAGTAGTTCAACGTGGTTGCGACATTGTGCTTGGCAACTGCAACCTGAGCTGCCATGGTGGTTTTTTCCAGTGAGCAACTAAGCTGAAGAGAAAACTAAACAGCCCGTAGAGGGCGCAGATCGATATCTATAGTCCCCGTAAAACTTTCGATGGCTTATATCCGAGCTGAAAACCACACTGACAGCTCTTGTTTCTGTCAAGTTCCCCTTTCTTCGCCCCCAGAACGCCACGCCAGTTAGCTACCACACGCCAGACCGAGTTAGTTAGGTAGGGATTATAGAACTGATTCCGGCTTGCTGCCCGCTGCGGGCCTCGTATTTCCAGTTAGCTTGAGGGCCTCGGCGGTTACGGCTGTTATTAGCGCATGCTCCCCCAGCTTGTTTTGCAAGACACCCATCGGCGGCTTGCCTATTGCAAAGCGAGAGATATCCCGGCCATCAAAATGGACGAGGACTATGTGTTTGTGCCGCGGCCGGGCGATACACCAGTACAGACCCGATCCATGACGGGATACCTTGCGGACATCGACCACTTTATTGAACAACTTGAGCCTGCTTTGTGGCCGCTGAACTGCTTCATACACGAGAACCCCGAGCTTGGCTATAAAGAATTCAAGACGCACGAGGCCCTGACCAAGTTTATGAAATCGCGATCAGGATGGGCCGTCACCCCCTCAGCATATGGAATGGCGACCGCATGGGAAGCAGTGTTCGATACCGGCCGGAAGGGACCAGTGGTTTCCTTCAATGCGGAGATGGGTAAGCTTGCTATCTCGCCGCAGAGTTCAATGCTAACAGAATGCCTCAGATGCGCTCCCAAATCTGGGCCATGCCTGTGGACATAACCTGATTGCAATGGTTTCTGTGGCTGCTGGCCTTGCCACGGCGGAGATTGTCGACCGAGAAGGACTGGCGGGCAAGGTGATTATTGTTGGAACACCTGCCGAAGAAGGCGGCGGCGGGAAGATCAAGTGCCTGGAAGCGGGCGCATATAAAAACACGGACGTTTCGCTCATTTCGCACCCTGGGATTCTGAACAACAGCCCTATGGTCAGAACTACTGCATTTACCAGACTCAATGTGGAATATCGCGGCAAGGCAGCGCATTCGGCCAAAAATCCTTGGCAAGGGGTGAATGCCCTGGATGCCATGGTCATCGCCTACAATGGCATCTCCGCAATGCGTCAACAAACCAGATCGGACGACTTTATTGGGCTGCAAATCACGCATGGCGGAGATAGACCTAATTTCATCCACGAGCACGCCGCCGGGGCCGCAGTCCTACGTGCTTCCACGGCGCCACATTTGAACGAGTTGCAGCGGAAGGTGGAAGGCTGTTTCCGCGCTGGTGCCGAGGCCACGGGCGCCAGTGTTGAGATTCAGGTTCGCCCAGGATATCTAGATCACATGCCCAATCGAGTCCTTGCATCTTCTTTCGCAAAGCACTGGAAGGAAATGCCAAACATACCAGACCCGCCTCTTCCACCGCCGGGACAATACACCTGGGTGAAATCAAGCACGGATCAGGGAAACCTCAGCTATGCGCTGCCCAGCATGAATGTTAGTTTTGCCATTCCACCGGGGCCAGAAGCCGGACAGCCGCATTCTCCGGATTTTGAAAAGGCTTCCAAGACACGAGGTGCATTCGATCGTGCTATGAGAGTGGCGAAAGCCATGGCCGGCACGGCTGTGGACATGTACACGATGCCGGGACTGCTTCAAAAAGTGAAAGACCAGTGGAAGCGGGATATGAATCAAGATTGAAGCGCGCATTTATAATGGTAGTAGATGACTATATGATTCGGAACGCACCTTTCTCGAGGTTTCTCAAGGTATGCCGCCAGCTAAATGTGAGGTCTGCCTTTAAAGTATTGCGGTGCAACGGCTGTGCTGGCTTTTATTTCGTTCAGTTTGCAATCTGAATAACAAGCTTTGAGCAACTGACGCCTCGAGACAATGTGTCCAGGCCAGCATTGATGGCGTCCAAGCCCATACCAACAAGCTTTGGGACTGGACTTGGCTTGAGAGCACCAGTAGCCACATATCTGCTCAACTGCGCCATCCATTTTTGGAACTGAGCCAATCTCTCTGTTTCGCCAGTGGAGGGCATGAGGGAGACGATTTCCACACCTTCCAACTCCTTGGTATCAGGAGGGACAATCGGGGCCGAGGCAATCTTCCCGCTGCCGCCCGTGGCACTCCTGGTAAAGGCTGCTAGCACAGCCTGACACAGTGCAATGTCTCCGGTACCGAGGAAGCAGCGGCGAATGACAAGACGATCTTGCTTGGCCGCGGACACTATAGACTCTACCACATCAGGGCTTTTGTAGTCGAAGACGCGGTCCGCGCCGAGTGATTTCACATATGCGTGGTTGGCCGCGCCGGCTGTAGCGTACACAGCGCCGATGCCTGAGCCTTTCCTTTTCTGCAACCGGGCAAGCTGCACGCCCATTGTTCCGATGCTTGAGGATGCCCCCCATATCAGAAGAGCCTCCCCATCTCCCGCTGCGCTGCGAGACTCGGCAGCTGCGAATTCCAATGCGTCCCACGCACAGAGCGGCACCTGCACAGAGACAGGCAGAGTCGCTGCTAGATGCCACGACGAGAATTCATCTGGGAGCGGTGCAGAGTGCTGCTACGGTACGAGGCAGCGCTCCTGGAAAATGCCATATTTGGGATCACAGCCCTGCCATACTGCGCCGCTGTAGGCCGCAACCTTGGTGACGCCGGGCTCGAAGAATACACCATGCTCATTGTCGGCGGATGTGGTCGGGACGCCCTCGCCAACCTCGAGGACTACCCCGGCAACATCAAAACCAATAATGGTGGGATAGTTTTGTATGAAGATGCCAGCGTTGCGCATAAGCGTGTCTGCAGGGTTGAGTGCGACAGATTTCACGGCAAGCAGCAGCTCCCCCGGGCCAGGTCTCGGCGTGGACCGGCTTTGAACTTGCAGCGGTTGACCCTTGGCCACAGAAACGGCCGCAAGATGAGTGCCCATCGTCATGCCTCAAATCGCTTTATGAGACTGCTGGTAGTGCTGATTTGTTGTCGAATATGGCGCACATCTGGCACACCTGGCCGCTGCCTGCTAAGTAACACGCCGCTCCACTTGCGGTGAGCTTACCGTCGTACATGAGAAAGCCGGCTGCGATGAATAAATGGGTATTACGCCGAAGGCCCGAGAGAAAAGCTAGCTGTGACCCATTGTGTCGACCTGTCATGGGTTGGGGATTCCCCTCACTGGAAAGTTGGGAGTGGTGCCATGTTCTCGTCATCATCAGCACTAGACGAGCGCGTACATATGCAGCTACATAGTCTAGTTAAGTTGAAAATGCAAGTCCGCGGGATATTTGCATCCTATCCTCTAGCTTTGTATAGTTTCCCGCAAAAAATTCACGACTGCAATATGGCGCGTAGTCGCTGCTGCTGGAAAAAACGCACTTTACTATCAGGGCTATCATCATGTTATCTCCTCCAGCCGTCGTCTCCCCATATAGCTACGAGTCAAAAGTAAGAACGCCAAAGTTATTGGATATGTAGTCATCTACGTTGAAATTGTTAGAAAAGAGGGTAATTGTGGGAATTAGGGGAGGGATAGCACATACTCAAGTTCAAAACGGTGCGCACGTCACGGCCGCCACCATTGCCACACTTGGCTGATAGAACACCGTTCCAAGAGTTGTAAACAATCTCCGAGCAGCTGTTCTGGAAACCTTGACTGCACGCCAACCATGAATTAGCATCCAATTCGGTACCAACTGTAGACAACTTGGTGGATTTACCCGCCCCAGGTCAAAACTCCCCAGTTGTTGCCAACTTTCTGGCTCAGATCGACACTGCTATAAGGATTGTTGCCCTTGTTGTCGCCACAATGGCCGGACAGCGTGGTACCGGACAGGTTGGTGTCAGCGCAGCTTATCCGTGTAGTGGACGCAGTGGCCAAGGGTGGCCAAGACCAGAGCGGCAACCACGGTATTTCTCGTTGAGCGCATTTTGAGTACAATAGTTATTGAAAGAGTTGTTGAGCGAGTATACAAAGTTTTGCATAGGTGCCGATCCTTTATATCGAGGCCGCTGTCTGCGACTACTAATCAGCTGAGCACCTTCGGCCGGAGCTTCACCTAATGGGTAGGTGCCCATACAGAATGATTTGGCCGAATGCAACTATAAATTTGTTCAAAACTTGTAAGGATTGGATCCTTGCATCACCTTCGCTGACACTGTAATTCTCTGCCGGGGAAAGCCTCCCCGCGGCCAATGGCATGTGGCAACGCGGGCGAGAGCTATGACAACTTCTCCCCCAGACTTCCCCAGTTTGGCCTGCCTTCTTTCTCTTCAATCGAGTTCAGCTTTGAGAAAGTGGAATTAATTTCAGAGTCTATTTCGTCCGAGTTTCAGTAGTTGCGCATTGTAAGCTCTGCATCACACAAAGAGGGAAGTCGCACCTGTTCGGCAAGCTCTCGATGGAGACAGCTCCGAAATGCTGAGCCCCGAAGAGGCTACAACATCTTAATTAGTATCGACTTAGCTAGGCCGCCGTGCACCAATGAGCAGCGATCCCGTTGTCTGTCATACTATACTTTGCGTCAGCAATATAATCATTATTAGATAGTAAGCCATAAAAAGCATAGGCAGCGCGGCGCTGTGCAATCCTCCCGAGTCGCATCTCGAACGAGCAAGGCTGTGATGCTACACTGGTGTGCTTGTACGACGCTATTCTATTCGGGCGCTCGGTTGCAGAAGAACTTTTAGCAGTCGCACGACATGTGTCATGGAACTAATCGGTTTGCAGCTGGAGCCCTCGACGATTTGCGATTTCTCTCGGAAGCTTGTCGCTTCACCAACGACGCTGGATTCTAGACGTACAAGAAGGCACCTCGAATTATGCTTCATTTTATGACAGAGGAATAAGGAGAAATTCTGTATCTCAACAAAAGATTTATGCCACTTATCTCAGAAAGCTAGTGTTGAATCCAGGGACGGCTTTCAGCTGCTGTCGGCGACATACCCAGGATAGCGCCTCCGTCAGGCTCTTACATAGTCACTATTGGGAATACTAGCGAGATATTTGCCTATAATAAGACTGTAATCTGAATCGAAATAGGAGAACGGAAAGCGGTGGCCCGTTGAAACACAACAAGTTAGCTGCTCTGAAAATATTACGAGATGCAGCGCATACCGAGACGCCCCATGGAGAACATAGTTGAGGAAAGGTCAGCGTAGACTCACCTACATAAATTGAACTTCAGCGGTATAAATTATCACTCGTATGCTCGAATACCGACCAAGATCTCGGTTTGCTCCTCTGTCAGGCCAGAGGGACCTGGTGCACATGTGACGTGACTTGGCTTGCGAAGCCACACGCAATCCTTCGAGTCTATCTGTATAGACTGCCGGTAGACAAAGCCTGGTATTTACCTGCAGAAACGAATTCAGCCGTGTCCGCCCCGCGTTCCAGTACATAAACCGCGAAAGTTACCATTGCCCTTGGGTTCGATCCTCCTCGCTCCGGTTCGCCCAGCATAGAGCTAATTACATGGCCACTATTCAATATCGACCAAATGACAATTTACATAATGATGCTTTTTGCTACCGCTGCGATTATGGCATCTGTAGTAGCTGCCCAGGGAGACTGGAGTGCTCCTCTCAGCAAGCCTGCAATCCACCCTAACCTCGACTTCATTGAAGACGGCCTCCAGCGGTATTTGCCCAAGATTACATTTACCTTAACCAAGTGGAACGATAATCGCATTCCCGAGCAGTAAGTCTCTGTAACTTTAATCATACATGTGCTAACATGGTGCATCAAGATGCAAGAACAGGGTGGCCAATGCCAATGACATTGACATCTATGACATTCAATACGATGATGTAAGTGTGAGAGGGCATGACTCGTCACTCGCTATGTTAAAAATTTTCGGCTAATCCTGCTGAAATAGTGCCCAGAGCCTTGGATTCTCTGCCACAACCGAAATGCTCCAGTGAGACCTGAGACGGTTGCTAGTCAATTCAGTAAAGTGCCAATTGGCATGCGCCAATGGGTGCGACTTTTGATCGATGTCCCGGCACCTGGCACATCAGCATACAATGACGGCGGCACCATTTTCATCAATAATGCAAATGAACGCATGATCAGCGTTCTTATTCACGAAACTGCCCATTCGACCAACACGGGTGGCTTCCCGAATGACAACTTCCAAAGCCTCTGGGACGGGTATCAGGAGGATGTAGGCGTTCCGGATAATTACGCCAAGACCAACATGGCCGAAAATCTTGCTCAGGTTACAGTGGTATCGGTATACGACGAGAACGTGCCTGGTGGAATCCAAGCCATTGATCCCGACTGGTGGAAGATGCAGCACCAACTTCGCGCAATGCAAAAGTACGGCCGAATGGGTGGCTCGACCACTTCACTCCATGTTCCTGGCCAGGACAAGGCATGTGCCCACCATGTGTCTACGGGGCCTATTACCACGAAATAGGCAGATCCTTCACTTTGTCGAACTGGGCTGTCTCTCCTGTGAAAGAACATACATCTTACTAGCGAGGTCTAATAGACGGAAGTTTTTACGCAAGGGCATGAATACAATGTTTAGAATTCACAGGTCACGACAAAGTATTTTATGCATAAAACCAGATGAGAGGGAAATAAAACGGATTATGACTTTTGCTAGAGAGCAACGCTGATGTTAGTCGACCTAGCACAATAGGACGTGCGAATGGTGGGTTAGCGATATTCCGACAATTTGGAGCACTTCCTGCTCTTCCTCAAGCCTCCAAGGTGCAAGAGGGGAAAAGAAATCATCTCCCCATCAAATAGATTTACTAATATGAGATATGGAATGTTGACTGAACATGGAGGTACCCAGGAATTGCTCCAACCTTGTCGCCTCTGACTGCATGTAAGTCTAGCTTGCAGTGCTAGACCTGATGGACCGGGTAACGTATGAATGGACACGGGAAACAATAGCGAAATTATTCCTAACATTTATTTAGCAGCAGCCCGGGTTTTTGTCTTTTTTTGCTTAGAAACGCTTCAGTCCCAGGAATACAGTGCATGTATGAGAAACTTCATGTATTTTGGAGCTCATCAAAGTAAGCTGGAGCTAAACGTAGTATAGACAAGAAGAGAAATCTAAGAGACGATCGACAAAACTCCATTTACAACATCGCAGCGCCGTTTGAATCGGTCTGCAGGCCGGGCCCGAAGGATCGACTTACTTGCGGGGGTTGTTGTTGTAGCTCATGCATTCGTCACCGTGGCCAATGCAGCACACGTAGCGCTCCGAAGGGCAGCCATTGTAGAGTGTGTTGGCGTCAGCGCGGGGATAGGTGAAAGCACCACCGTGGTATGTGCAGGGCTGGAAGAACTCAGTGGGCGAGGTCGCAAAGTCGTCATTGCGCTTGGGGTTTCTGCAAGAGCCGACAGAGTTGTCATCCTGGAATTGTTAGCAAATGGGGCAGTCCGAGGAGCTTTATGCCTGTAGACAGCCTCAGCCTCTTTCAACCTACAGGGCAGTGGTGGAGGGCCCAGAGCTCCTTAGAGCAACCGACAGTGCGGTTGTTGTCAAGGCACTTGCAGCTGATGGAACGGGAGAAGCCGTCTCTACAAATACATGTTAGTATGTTCGTGGAAGAAAGGCTTGGGTTTGAGTATTGGGGGACTTACACGTAGCTAACGTCGACATCACCTGCAAGACCAATGCCAGGGGAGCTGACGTAGGAAATCTCAACACCAGACTCATCGGCCTTTGTCAGGCGGCTGCGAAGTTGTTAGTATTGTATATGCGCCAAAGCTTGCTTGAGACTGAAGCCATCAAGCCGAGAATGCGATACTCACTAGCCAGGGCTGTCCAGGTTGATGTGGGCCATGCCGCGGAAACCGTTGAAGTACTCAAGGGTACGATCTTGGCCGGTACCAAGGTGAAAGTCGCGATAGGCACCCGCATTTGGGGAGCTGGGGTCAATGGAGTGACCAATGATAATGGAGGTGTTGTCCCGGTTGAGATAAGTGATGCGGACACGGTCGGAGTTGGTCTGCATAGTCTTGCTGCCAGGGTGGTCAACCTTATCGAGTGCGCCGCCAATACCGTGAGGGAAGCTGTCATCAATCTTGACAATTCTAGGACCATTGGGAGACTCCGAGGGGGCAGCGATGACCTGGGTGGACAGGGTGGCGGCAATGACCGTGAGGAGTTGGAACTGCATTGCTGCTGGTTGAGAGATTTTTGAGGCTATAGGTCGAGGGTTGTCGATTCCTGTATGATTGAAGGCTGTGAGCTTTGTGAGTGATGAGAAAAGGTGTGAATTGAACGTGGAATCATGGTCTTATATAGATCTTTTTGATCGCGACTGAGTGTCCAACTTCTTGTTCACTCCTTCGACCACTACGGCTTACAGACTAGTATAGCGTCTGCGACACGACTCGACCGAGTCATCGTTTAAACAGTAACATCCGGCTGCAGGATATTCTACTCGAAGGATTGAGGCATCATAGCGGGGTAATTCGTTAAGTTGGCAGCTTGCCTTGCGAAGCGTTTCCTGATTCTATACAGAGCAAAGACAGCTGTCACTAGGTAGGCTATGTCGGGAAGGAGCAAGTAGTCGGTTGGAAGGTGGTCGTTGAGGGTAAATCATGTCTAACTGTTCCTAGACTATTTCATCTATGTCTTTTTGTCTCTCTACCGAGAAGTATTGAACGGGTACTACGGGGAACTCTGTACCTGGATCGGCGACGATCATTCTCAAAATGTAACACATATGAGGAGCTCAATAAACCGCACGACTCCCGAAAGCTCCACTACAAACTTTTGTAGGCTGCTAATGGGGCATCCAAGGGCAATTGGTGAGAAGCTCGGAGCATCGAGCCGAGCCCGTAAGCATGTAGACTCTTTTGCGCTGGAAGGTCGCAGGATCAACAGGAGGCACAGTTTCGCAAAGGAGTGAAGGAATCAGGCAAGGCCGGAATCCTGCACCCCCAATTTATACTCTAAATAGTTCAGTTCACAGCACTCCTTCTACTTCAACCAGCGAGCCTAGCCGAACAACAATCCTTTGCACCTTAGGAAATTCAAGTGGCTTTCTGGGTCGCGGGCAGAGCCCCGGCGGGTTGCCTAAAGAGGTAACAACAACTCCTGCAGGAAGCTCACGGTTGGTGGTTGTTGAGTCTCCCAATTTGGGTTCAGACGCTATCTTCCCAGAGGAATGAAAACATAATCCTGTTCGCCACCACATGGCAGCCGCGTGCTGCCAAACTTAGGGCCTGCGCCAGCGAGGGGCACCGCAATGGCCAGTAAACTATATGCCAGTCTCATGGCCTAGCAATGACAGCAGTGGGGTGACGATGGTCGAGGCCCTGCGATGCCCATCATCTAATCATGTAGTTGGCGCGGGCCGGAGGTTGCATGGCTGACAGGGCTTACACACCGCGCGCCGCTTTAGCATGTCGGCATCTCGTACCCCGTGTGCACGGAATGCTGTCAATTCACTTCTTTAATATAAGTATAAAGGAGATCTAGCTGATTATCTGAAACCGACGAGCCTTACCCAACCAGCTTGGTAAAGCCCGCCAATGCTGACAATCGGGTAAGTGTCATACGAGAACATCAACATGTCCCAATGCGTTGCAACGCCAATTATTCCTCCGTATGCTAGAACCTTTCCCAGTCAGAAAAAACCGTCGGACATTTTCTATAGTTGCAAAATTGGCTCCGATAACCAAATGCATCAATGAATTGATCGCTGCAAATAGGGGGCTGTCTCTTGCCTTGCTTGAAGCCGTGAAAATGGCGATGATGCCCTGAAGGGCACTTGGCCAGACAGGCAAGCGACACTTGCTTCTCATATCATCACCATCTAAACTAGGCGGGCATCCATTGTCCCTTCCGAGATGCCATCTCATACTTTCGTAGAAGCCCCATCAGCGAACCTCCTCCGCCTAAAATGGCATGGCACTGCTTACCGACCAGCCGCTCCTTGGCGTCAGCAGCCTTTCCCTTTTTTTCCTTTGAATTCGGGTTTTACCGCTAATTTTACATCCACTTTTGAAGTACTACCGACCCTGGTTGTAGATCACTCCAATTGATGTGTCTGTTGCAGCTCATGGTATACTGTGTATGGAATGCCAACGAGTTCCAAATGAGAGGCAAGGGCCGTCGTAGCTCGTAGTAAAAGCCCGGACACTGAAGCTTAGCAAATGGGAAAGATGTGCCTGCTAGGTTGGAAATGTCGAGTGTGCTGTGTATTGGGATGCCGCGGATAAACGAACACGACCACAGCCAGGCACAATTAGTCCTGGCCGTCGTTAGAAGTGGCATCGTGGAAGCAGAAGAGCCGTGTCATCCGTAGAGGGCCTTGCAGGGTTACGACTCGGCCGATAGCCACCCTGAAGCTATGCAGGAATCATTTAAACCTATGATATTTCCAGTATGCAACATAACCTGTTTAGCCAGCTAGACTTTCCTTCTCCCCTCTCCAAGTTCTTGTATCAACCTTGATTCTTCACCATGCAGCCTACCATTGCGGTTGTAGCAGGCCTCATGTCCACCGGTGCCTTCGCACTGACTGTTCCGAGCATTGAAGCTCGCGGCTACCCGGGTCTGAACGATATACAGAGCCGCAATGCCAAGGCTGCCATAGGAGAGGTCCGCGCCGAGGGCTTGAACAGACAGGCTTGCCTGGCGGTCATCAGTACCGCCCTCCAGGAGTCTGAACTCCAGATCTATGCCAACCCCAGAGTCCCTGCCTCAATGAAGTATGGCCACGACAAGGTAGGGGGCGACCAGGACAGTGTTGGTAAGTAGCTAATTGGTCGAAATTGGCAAGGACAGTGTTGATGAACTCTTCCCTAGGCATGTTCCAGCAGCGCGCTCAGTTTTACCCCAACATTGCTGTCGACATGTCTGCCACAGGCAGCACCCGCCAATTTCTGGCCGTCATGAAAGGAATCAAGGGCTGGCAGACGATGGAAATCTCTGCACTGGACCAAGCTGTTCAGAGGGCCGAGGCTGGAAACCTCTATGCTAAGCGGATACCCCTTGCGAAGCAGGTCTGCAGTGCTGCTGGATTTTAGGTCATTCGCATCGCCGGGATAACTCAATATGGTACATATTCGCAATTTCTTGCATTACGATAAACTCGCATCTTTGACTTGTTAGAAAATGGCCTATCAACAGTCATAATTGCTCTGGTATGCCCTGGGTGCACACAAAATCACAAGTCGAGGTGGCTTCCTTCTACATACACACTTGAGACAATTAAGAGGTAGAATCTACATCTATTTTGTTGAAGAGAGGTTTTCTTCGGCTGGATAACCAACGTGCCTGGCTCTCGCTAAGATATTGCTAGTATTTAGGTGCTACAACGGTGTCAGGTTAAAAAGTCTGCTCGCTCTTGCTCGCAACGTATAGTAAGTAGTACACCTGTAGTCTGCAGTAGGCTTTGCGCGAGCTGCGCATGTGTACAAGACTCAACAATACGGCCATCGCTCAAGACACGAGCCGTAATGGAGTCAGTAGCATCATGAAAATTGCGCATACTGCTGCTAAATAGAACCGAATATTTGTGCAGAAAACGTTGCCGACTTAATATCCTCCGAGCTCCAATCCAGTGTCTAACAAAGGGGCGGCTTGCTCCGGCCTAATCTAATGCGGGCGCTTCACCCAAACAGCGCTTCACCAGTATAGGGGCACAACTGGAAACCTGCGACCGACAAGAACAACGCCCTAGATCAACCTTGGCCTAAGGATAGGCGCGCTGGCTAGTGATGGAACTTACCATTCTGCACTTCAACGATATAGTAAGAACTGCTCTTCGCGCAACCCGTTTGGAGGGCGAGCTTGCTGACGGAAGCGCCGCAACTATGCACAGTATCACACATCCGACACCGAATTGGTCGCCAAGTTCGCTTCCGTGCTTGCAGACCCTAGCAATGCTACTGGCGATAGGGAACCGCAGACTGGCCCCGTATTGCGAGTCTTCAGCGGAGATGCCTTCTCCCCGTCCTTGGAAGCAGCTGTGTTGCGAGGCGACCACATGGCGCCGCTTTTGGACAGTCTCGGCATAGACGTCGCGTGCTATGGAAATCACGATTTTGACTTCGGCGAAGATCGCCTTGTGGAGCTTACCCAGCAAATTCGTTTTCCATGGACCCTTGCCAACGCGGTCGCGCCAACCGAGAATGCCGAGGGCCATGGTCGCCTGCTCGCAGGCGCCCACGAATACGTCATACGAGACGTAGCGGGATATAAGCTGGGCTTCTTTGGTCTCGCTGGCAGGTAAGCAGGACTTCTGTTTAGCCACTGTTGCCAATTGGTGTTACTAATCCAAACAAGTGACTGGCCGTCCAACTGCCAGCATTTGCCGGGATGCACAATACTAGACCCTCCTACGGTTGCCAAGAGAGTAGCCGCGCATTTACGAATAGCGGAAAAGTGCGACCTGGTTATCGCGGTGACTCATATGCGCCTGGCAGAAGATCTCGAAACTGCCAATAACACGCAGTCTGGTCGAGAGAAAATTGATCTGATACTTGGCGGCCATGATCACCATGTTCTACGCCGGGGTCTTTCAGACAACAATGCGAACCCCAACGTTCTTGAGTCGGGGTTTGAGAACCGGCGATCTGCGATGACCGAGTGCGACGGCAGTTTTCGAATCATCAAAAGCGGCACTGACTGGAGAGGACTTTCCACTATTCGCCTGAGGCTCGGCAACAAGTCCCGAGGCGAGCCTGCGATACTCAATATGTCTTGTACGTTCACAGCATCCCCAGCCGGAGCGCCTCACCGATGGCGTATATCTTTGCTAACCCATCCACAAAGTATGTCAAATTGAGGACTTGCAGAAGCTCCCCAACTATAGCCAGATCCCTGTCTCACAAGCGACATTGGAGGTTTTACAGACTACACACAGCAAGATTGAGCAGGTCATCACACAGCCCTTGCTCCGCACCGCATCGCCGCTTGACGGAAGAGCGCATATAATCCGTAGCCAAGAAACAAACTTGGGAAACATGCTGGCGGATGCCGTCAGAGCGTTCTATGACACCGACATTGGTGTCGTGAATAGCGGTGCCGTGCGTTGCGATCGCATCATACAGTGCGATGACGATTTGCCTCTTTCCGTCCGCGACGTTATTGAGATAAGTCCATTCGACAACGCCTTTATTGTGAAACGAGTCAGCGGGAGAGTGCTCTCGCAGGCGTTGGAAAATTCTGTTTCGGATGCCCATACGGACGGAAGATTTCTGCAACTCTGCGGCCTGAGCATTAGAGTAGACTGGAGGCGACCAGAAGGATCTCGTCTAAGCGAGATGGTCTTTCATCACAAAAATGGTAGCGCTCAGCTTCTGGAGTTGGATCGTATGTACACGGTGACGATGTCGGACTTTATCGGTTCCGGGTTTGATGGATACACCTGCTTCCAAAATTGCGAAACCTTGGTCGCTGCTGAAGGCGCTATTACGGACACAAACATGCTTCTCGAAGTATTTAAGTTGGGCAGAAATAATGCATATGAGGGTGCAGATCAGCATGCAGAAGGGATACAGAGGGTTCAAGAAGCGATAATCGCTGGCTATCACCCGCTGGACGCCCTCCCCATTGTTGACCCCATGGTCCAGAGCCGGATCAAGGTTATGCATGGCATCAACCTCTCCCGTAGAATTTTGAATTGAGCCGATATAAATGGCGTCACGTCTAGCCTCCCTTCCCACATTGTGAGTGAATGTGGTGTAGCTTCCCATCCGGGCTGCCCTCCACTTGGAGCAGGCAATACTATCTATTGCATATACTACCCGTCAAGAGTATTGCTATTCGCGCAACATCATATTAAGCCCCTCTAGCCGCAAGAGTGGCCACGAGAGTAGTGAGAGCAGCGGGAGCAGCGGGAGCAGCGAGAGTAGCTACGGCACTAGAATATATATAATACTTTATAAGATACCTTAATTTATATACAATTCTTTAATAAAAAGAACTACCTTAAATTTAATAGTACTTATTAGGGAGTTGTGTGTTACTATGTGAATAGTAATATGATATTACACGAATAGTAATACTCCCCGTCAATCACCAGATTGTGTGATTGGGCGCTGGGTGTAGCTATTGAGGTTAGCGACAGAGCTCATATGAGTACGTCATGCTCTCGTGCAAGTTCAGGGCATGTTGCGCTTTTTCACTGTTTTCTTAACCAGTTCTCAGAAGGAACACAACTGTCATGAAGCCGCAAACCAAGACCTGCCTAGCGACGAGTTCGTTACTGTAGAAGCGGCCCGGGCCTCAAGCGAGGTTGACTTCGAGAAACCCCACGCCCGTGCCGGCCGCGCTTCACATTGCTTGAACTCAGGAAACTGTAAGCAGTATTTCGCGTCATATTATTCTTACAGTTCTCTCACTATTAGTTAAGGATTCGTGCCTTGATCTATGCGCTCGCTGAGAGCGGTTATTACCGCCAGTCACGAAGCCACTGAAGTGACCCAAAAGAAGACATGCTGAATGTAGTGAAACGGTATTAGGTTCTCAGCTTGTCTGAAAATTGTGTTCTTATTAGTAATATTATCTCTGCCTGAATCGGCTACTGGATTAAGTATCACAATGCCCTCCATATGTAGACCGTAGAGTATCTATATCGCATGTCCCGGATGGTAGCCGCGCCAGATCTTGGTCTACACCGGGGCCACCTCCATGTAACTGACGTACGCCCGCAGGCACATGCTGTCACGACCCAAGGGTATGCATCTAAGCAACTACCAAGCGTGCCAGGCTAGAACAGCTGCTCCCACAACCATGTTGTGGCTCAATGCTAGGCTTGTGGGCGCGCTGTTGCTAGTGGGCGTGGCCACGGCGGCATTGGCCGTACCAGACTTGTTGCCGTCGGACTTGACGCCGTCGGAATTGACGCTGTCAGACTTGGGGGTGCCAGACTGCCCCGTCCCCTTTGTAGAAGACGCCGCGTTGTGCGTTGTGGGTGATGGGCGCGGACATGTGTTGTTATACACGTACTGCTCCGGGGCGCCGCCGCATGTCTTCCCCGCCTTGTCGTCGTACTTGCCCTCGGGATACATCCAGCAGGTGCCGGACGAGTACGGCGACGTGGAGGGGTTTCGCGGGTAGAAGACGACGTAGCTGCAGGCATCTGCCTTCGCGCACTGCGCCAGGCAATCGGAGGCGCCCTCGCTTGCGGTGCAGCTGTCGCGGCAGTCGTTCGGCGGCGTAGGGTAGCCGCAGGTCTTCGCGAGCGCCGAGGGCGTGGCAACAGCGGCGGAGCACTGGCTCGGTACACCGTCGGCCGGGCCCGGGACCGCGCCGGCGCACGTTGGCTTGTCGTAGACGGAAAGGTACGGATTCGCGCAGCTGGAGCCGTCGGCGCCCTTGCTCGCGTCAAACGTCTGGCCAGGGTACACCCAGCAGGTGCCCGTGCCGGTGTAGGGGTTGCCAGCGGCGAAGATGACGAAGTTGCAGGGGCCGTGCTCCCGGCAGTAACGCCAGCAAGACTCCTTGCCCTGGATGGCGGCGGCGAACTCGGGGCCGGGTGTTGGATAATCGCAGAGCGTGGTGACGAGGGTCGCCGTGCAGGACGGCGCCGGGCCGGCGGTGGTGGTGGCCGCAACTGTCTCAGAGCCGGCCGGGGTGGCGGCCGCGGCGCCGAGCAGCCCGGCAACGACCCAGAACGTAGCAGAGGTCTTCATGATTGTCGGTATGCGAGCCGGGTCTGCAAAGCAAGACGTGCGCGTGAGAGCGAAAAGTCACGTCCTGAGGATAGGGGCCAAGCTAGCCAGCCTTCTTTGTCGGGAAGCCTGGCCGACCCCGGAACAATGGCCGCACCGACCAGCCAGGCGACAGGTAGCAAGGTCTACACTACCACGGCAAGAATCCTTCGCATTGAATCGAGTCTGAATTCTGGGCGCGTTGACGTGGGAAATTTGGATGGTGATTGGCCTGAGGCCTGGTTTTGCCGAGAGCCCCAACGCCGTACACACCGGAACCTTGAAAGTCGCAAAACTCCTTCCCCGGACAATAAGATGGGTGCATATACGGGCATTGTCAAGAAAATCCTTACCAAGTGGACAGGAGGGTGAAGGGACTGCGAATAGTAGGCTTTGGGTTTGGATGATACTAAACGATAGTGGGTGCCTTTGTGTTCCGAAATCATTAGGTCAGAGTCATCCTCTACGACAAGCGAATCAGACGCCGACGAACAGAAACTGTTTTCCCGTTCGGGAGCCGAATGTGGTAATTTGTGTAAGCCAGCGACAACCAAGAATTCCAGCGTGCAGAGACCACAACCTTGGCAAGTATAAATGCTCGACAGTCCAGTTTCATTACTCACTAAGCTTCAAATCGAATTTTCCTTTGCACCTTCTATCCCGCCCTATTGCATACCCAGCATGCGCTGGCCATCCACCGCTGTCTTGGCTTTGCTGTCAGCGGGCCTGGCTAAGCCTACCAGCCGCGACCACTCCGGTGCTGCCTGGGACTTTACCATCACGCGTGCCCACGCCAAGCGTGGTGTAGAACTGACAGACTCGAAAATCTCGGACTACAAGTTGCGCGGCAAGACTGTCGATCCGTCCGCGCTTGGCGTGGATACTGTCACGCAGTACGCGGGCTACCTGGATGACCTGGCGCACGACAAGCATTTATTTTACTGTGCGCCACAAAACTGTGCTAAACTATCATATATACTAATGCAACTTGCTTCAGGGTTTTTCGAGTCGCGAAGTGATCCCTCCAATGACCCCTTCATCCTGTGGCTGCAAGGTGGCCCTGGGTGCTCTGGCATGTCCGGCCTGTTTTTCGAAAACGGGCCTGCGAAAATTACCGAGAACTTGACAATTGTTCACAATCCAGATTCGTGGAATACCAAAGCCAACGTGCTATACATAGATCAACCTGTCAACACGGGCTTTTCGTATGGCGACGCCGTCAACACCACACTGGCGGCCAGCAAAGACATCTACGCCGCACTCACCTTATTCTTCCAGCAATTCCCACAATACGCCAAACTCGATCTCCATATCGCAGGGGAATCTTATGCGGGCCATTATATTCCCACCGACGCCGCCGAAATCCTGTCGCATGCCGACAGTGGCATCAATCTGAAGAGCATCATGATCGGCAACGGATACGTGGACCCATACCACCAGGTGCCAGAGTATCCCAACATGGCTTGCGGCGGAGGCGGACTGCCAGCCATTTTCAACAGCTCTACTTGTGAAAGCATGAAGAAGGCGGTGCCAGGGTGTCAAAAGATGATCAGTCAGTGCTACAACCACCACAGCACTGCTCAGTGTATCCAGACGTCGCTGGACTGCACGGCCGTCGGCGGGCCTTACGAGCTCAACCCGTACGACATGCGCAAGCAGTGCGTGGGTGACCTTACCAACATGTGCTATGAGGGCATCAACTACGTGACGCGCTTTCTCAACCAACGGCATGTGATGGCGGCGCTGGGTGTCGAGGTCAAGAGCTGGACAGCGTGCAGCGACAGCATGGACAAGGCCTTTCACGCAGCCGCCGACGACATCCAGCCCGTGTATCGCCATGTCAAAACCGTCTTGGGAAAGGGCGTGCCTGTGCTCATTTATGCGGGGGACGTCGACTATATTCTCAATTGGCTCGGCCAGGAGGCATGGACCAACGCGCTTCAGTGGTCCGGGCGCCGAGCTTTCAACAGGGCGCAGACGCAAGACCTGACCATTGACTCATCGAATTCAACACTGGCGTACGGAACGCTGAAGCATGCCGAGGGACTGGCTTTCGCGCGCATATTCAAGGCCGGCCACTTAGTACCGATGGACCAACCGAAGCCGATCCTCGACCTTGTGAGCCGATGGGTAAAGCGGGATTTCCAGGAGTAGCGCGGCATATTGCGTGTGTCTTGAATACTGGTTGAATTGGATAGAGTTGTTTGTCGTAAATCACCATGTTGCTATTTCTATTTAGTCGTATCTGCATTATGCGTGGCCGTCACCCGCAGAAGTTTCTCCGCATTTTTAGAAGTAAATAAGTCCAAGTCCTCACCTGTGATTAAGCCGCTCTGCTCAATCTCATTTAGAAACTCGAACCCTTTCTCATTCGTCGAGAAGGGGTAATCGACGCTAAATAGCACATGGTCGATAGGCATGGTCTGAAGTAGGCACTTAAGCGGCGTAAGGGTAAACATGCCGCTCGTAGTCACCCAAATGTTCTCGCGCCAGACCTGGCGTAGCCCACGTTGCTTGGCGCCCCAGCGCTCCGAGATGGCGATACAACGGTCGAGCTGAAAGGGTAGCATCTCGCCCATGTGACCGATGACGACCTTGAGTTTGGGGAACCGGTCAAAGACCCCCGCGGCGAACAAGCGCAGGACGTGGTGGCCGGTCTCGGCATGCCATCCCCAACCAAAGGCGCTGAGGGCGAGGGCGACGTCGTCTGGGTAGTTGCCCTGGTAGTGCGCAGCCATGGAGTCCGAGGCGAATGTTGGGTGAATGTAGAGCGGGACGTCGAGGCGCTCGGCGCGCGCGAAGACGGGCCAGAAAGCCTCGGCATCGTAGAAGACGCCGTCGAGGTGGTTCTCGAGAAGGGCGCCGACAAAGCCGAGCGTCGCGACGCAGCGCTCGAGCTCCTCAGCGGCGGCGGCGGGCTCGCGCATGGGCAGCATGGCAAAGCCCGCGAGGCGCGTCGGACGGCGGCGGATGGCGGCGGCGAGGTCGTCGTTGACGGCGGCGCAGGTCGCGGCGCCGACATTGCCGGGTCCGTGGGAGACGACCTGCAGCGAGACGTGGCCGCGGTCCAGATCGGCCACGCGGCCCTCGCCCAGGTCGGTCAGCTTATCGAGGATGCGAGGGGGGAAGTGGGCGTAGTGGGCTTTGGCGTCGTGGCTGGAGGCGATGACGGTCGGGGAGGCGAAGTGCTCCTCGAGAGTGATGAGAGGTCGCATGGCGGTGTCGAGGAAAAACGGAGGCGGAATCACGCGGAATCACGGCGGCCTGTCCATGAAGCTGATGTGGGCGAGCATGCTGGGTTATGTAGGTCAAAGCCAGCGTTTGATGTCGATCTCCACCCACATAAGCAGGACGAGGCTGCGAGAAACGAAGCCGTGACTCCGAGGCAGAAGAATCGACGCAAGGGCGGGCTAATCCGGAGTTGTCGGGATTAATGATTCGTCCGTGGGTGTTGGCGCTTTTCCTAGAGCCGCAACACAATTTTGAGGAGAGAGAGGGAGAGAGAGTGCTGAGTGCCGAAAGGCATATTACGACACGAGCCGCACGTTGAAGGGCGGCGTTTTGGCGGATTTAGCGGGCCAATGCGTTCCCATAGGTAGGGGTTAGTACAGGCACCTTCTGTGCCCCCCCTACTGGCAGGTAGGTACCTGTACCAGGTACCTGTAGGCAGGTAGTCTGGAGGTAGGACGAGGCAAGACAAGTCAAGCCACCGAGTATTGCTATTCGCGCAACATGATACTGCTATTCCCATAATACGTGACTACGCTGCTTTTTATACTAGCGTGGTACCTCTCTTTCCTGGTAACCCCAGGTATATAAATAGACGTATATCTTTCGCCCCTCTAGCTACAAGAGGGGAGAGTAATAAGAGCAGGTAGGAAGAGTAGTAAAAGTAGTGTAAGTAGCTAGCACTAGAATGTATAAGATATTTTATGAGATACCTTAATATATATATAATTCCTAAATTGAAAGAAGTACCTTAAATTTTATTAGCGCTTACTAGGTAGTTACGTGTTACTACGCGAATAGTAATATAATATTGCGCGAATAGCAATACGCAAGCCACCCTAGCACTGATGCTAAACGGGGAGCAACCACCCACCATCCGGATCTGCTGCGCCGACTGGATCATGAAGAAACTATTTCAAAATATTGACAATTCGCATCGTGCCTACGCGAGCCGAGTGGCTATCAAAATATGCACTTCTGCGCCGTCTTGCCGCTTCTGCAATGGCATTTCCCGCTCGCAACCTTGACAGCAGCCCACTTCGTCTGGCTCCAGAGCCACCTGAGCCTACTAAGTATCCGGTTACAACCTTGTTGAAACAAAGACCCAGCCAATACCCCTGTCTCGAAACGGGCTGACGTAAACATGCCGCCGCCGGCTACATCCCCTCTGCGAGTTTTCGCAAACGCTGCCATGGCCTCGCCAAAAGCCTCTGCCTCATCATGGTAGTATAAGTCCACGTCGGCGTAACATGGCCCGAAGAGCCTCCCTCCTGCTCTCCGCGCTGCTCGCGGCCACCTTTTTCTACATTGCCGCCCACGTCCGATGGCGCGCGGTTCCCGCCCACGGCCTGCCAAGCTGGCGCCACCCCGGCTTGACGAGCGGAAGCAACCTCACCGTCAACCTTGTGCTGGCAACCCTCAAGGCCGACGACATATCGTGGACGTCCAAGCTCAACATCCCCAACCTGCGCGTCATCCGCTACATCAGCGATGACCCGACTGCGCAGTATCGCCCGCCGGTACCGCGCAAAGGCCGCGAGGCCCTCATCTACCACACCTACTTTCACGACTTTTATGACGACCTGCCCGACCTCTCCATCATGACACATGCGGGGGAGAACCCATGGCACCTGGAGGGAGCGCTGCAGCAGTCGATGGTTTTTGCACTGTCGCGGCTCGACCTCGAGCTTGCCCGCGCCCGCGGCTACGCAAACCTGCGCGTCAGCTGGGAGAATGCGTGCCCGGCTTGGCTCGACACCACCAAAACGCCGGACGAGTCGCAGAAACAGGAGGAGCCGTACATGCGAGAGGCCTTCGAAGCCAACTTTGGTCCCCCGCTCGAGGTGCCACGTATCTTGGCCGGCCCCTGCTGCTCGCAGTTTGTTGTGACCAAGGAAGCAATCCGCCAACATCCGCGCAGCCAGTACCAGCGCAGCCGCGACTGGCTCGTCGGGACCAGTTGGTCCGATTACATCTCCGGTCGCACATGGGAGCACATGTTCCCCTGGTTGTTCCGCGGGGCGGCAACAGATTGTCCTGGTGAGACGCAGGCATACTGCGCTATGTATGGCATCTGCTTCGAGAGGCCCGAGGATTCCGCCCGCTACAACAAACTCTGGCAGGAGAGACGCGACTTGATGGAGGCGACGGAGGTGTTGCGGGAGATCCTGAATCCGCAGGAGGGTGTCAAGGCCCGCCAGCGTATGTCGGAAATTGACGCCATTTTGAGAGAAAACATTACAGTGGCCTTGGAGAGGGGCCAGGACGAAGCGACGAGGTCAGCAGCGTTTGAAAGCCTTTTCAAGACGCAAGTATTGTGACACCAAGGGCGATGTTGGTGAAACAGGACACCTGGCAATATACCCCAAGGCCGCGCCAGGAATTTGCGCCCACAATCACCGGGATGAGTACGAGTGAACGGCAAAATGGCGATGTCGAATATTTCTGATCATGTATTTACTTCACGTCGTATATCGAATTGGTAGAGTTCACCCTCAAATGCATGGTCACCACCATTCACAAAGTTTAGATACGACGGGGAATCCCCGCCGTATCATCATTTTCCAGCACGAACCGTACTGATTCATAGTCCACGGCT
The DNA here is from genome assembly GCA_003025255.1 of Cordyceps pruinosa. NCBI lineage: Eukaryota > Fungi > Ascomycota > Sordariomycetes > Hypocreales > Cordycipitaceae > Cordyceps > Cordyceps pruinosa. The sequence continues at coordinate 33,461 of LUFD01004173.1, forward strand.
GGGTTCGCTATGCTGCGATCTGGGAAAGCTTGGGGAAGCAATCTTCCCAGCCGCATTTACCCGACTCCCAAAACGCTGGCAACAGCCGCTGCAGTGTGACAGGTCCCGATGAGACTGTCTCCATCGACTCCATGTCTCTCAGCCAGGCCATCACGCGGTCCTGTTCCTCCAAGGTGCCGTCGTACAGAGCGGCGCCGAGCACCGCGAGCGGCCAGCACATGCCCGCCAAGCCGAGTCGCACGGCGCTCGCTTTTTCAACGGCCGCCAAGAGCACGTCGCGGTGGTGCAAGCGCGAGTCCCGGCCGTTCGCCGCCTCTGCGCGGCGAAACGGCTGCGCGAGGCGGTCTGGCAGCGACAGCAGCGCGTACAGAGTCGTGGTGGCCCTGAACGCGCGCGCAAAAGTGTAGACCTTGGGGTCGGCTGGCAGCTTGTAGGACTCGGTCCAGCGGTCGGGCACAAAGTCGTGGACCGTATCGGCAATCGACTGCGCCGCGGATAGCAGCTCCGGTGCCGACGCGCCTAGCGTGGCCATGAGGACACGCAGGCGGGTGATTCGTACGATGGCAAGAAACAGAGAGCTAGGGCACGGGAAGACGCGAAAGTACATGTTGGTATAGATGCGCATAATGTCCGCTTCCTTGAAGCTGTTGAACTCGCCGATTTGGTCGTCCACCGGACAGGCGGTATTGCAGACCAGTCCGTGTCTAAAAGTACAGTTAGTTCTGGATGAAATTACCACAGTAAATAGTTGTTGGGCCTACATGAAGACAAATTGTAGGGCTAAGATGGGGGAGGGATTGCTTGCGGATTTAATGACGGTATCAACACCGCCATAGGCCTCGACGAGAGCCAGGAATCCTTTGCAGTGCGCCTGCCAAAACGTAGACTCTATAATGTCCAGCTAAGACTGTTTAGCTCGTGCGATGAATTCTGCGGGTGCGAAGCGACTTACCTCAATGCTTAGCAGATCAACGATTCTGTAGAGATTATAGCGCGGCGGAAAGTCGGCAGCAATGCACTGGTTGAGATACTGGACCGCCTTGGCCATATAATCGAAAAACATGCGCCAGAGGTGATTGATCGCGGGCCAAGTGCCCGGCTCGCTCCTGATCTTATTGGCCCGGCATATGTCGGCGATGTGCGTGTGGATAACGAGCATCACGAAGGACGGGATCGATTCCTGCCGCGAGATGTGCATGTCTGGCCGGTACAGCCTCATGTGCTCCTCGGGCGTGACCAGCTTGGGCGGCCCGCCCGTCTTGGGTTGCAGAGTCACCGTCAGATCTACATTCGCGGGTTCCAAGAGAGTCAGTCGCCGTCGTCGACGCGTCCGGCGCGGGGCCGGGTCGTGGCACTAACAATAACGGAGAGCCTCGGCAAAAGCCCATTCGGGAGGCTGGAGGGCGCTGAGCGACAGCCTCTCCTGAGGCCGGTGCTGCGGCCGCAGCGGGTAGTCGCACCGGAGTCCTCGGATGCGGCATCTCTTGCAGGTCGGCTGGGCCTCGTCGCACTTGATGCGGCGGGTGCTGGCGGCAGCAGGGTTAGAGCAGGAGGAACGGCTACGCGGGGAGCCGTCTCTGCGCGGCAAGGGCTGCACTCACCGGCATGTGTAGCAGCCCGTGCGAACCCGGGGCGTCCACCGCTTCTGTCGCTGCGATGAAAGGTCGTCGATGGATCTCGGCGCCGGCATGTTTTGGGTTAGCCAGCGGCGTACCTGCGCGACGGGACGCCCAGTTTCAGCGAGCGCCGAGACGAGGGGATATTCTGTATCTGTTTAGCGGGTGAGTTGCCACCATCCGATGCCCATCCGCAATGATAGAGAATTGATGATGGGTTGACGCTGCGCGGGGCATCGCGTCCTGCGTAACCTGGCGGTGACTAATGGCACCACCATTGTCCATATGCGCAGAGCTATTAGCGGGCAGACGCCCCGAAAACGCCACCATCAACAACCATCAAACGAGGCTCCAAATCGGTTGCACTATTGCAAGCCATCGTCAGATTAAGCCTAGCTTGATGACATTTCGAGATGCAGCCGGACTGTTTTCCTGCCTAGGCTAGAAAAAGGACGGGCTGCAAGTTACTGTGCTGGGCCTACAACACAACACACTATAACTTGACCTTTGACAGCATTCCAAAGACAGAGCATCTATTAACAAATTGGTACAAAAAATACTGCATGTACAACTGCGAGTTGTATCAATTTGGTCACACGCCGATGTTGTCTTGCTCTACCTCCCTTGCCAAGGTGATAATGGCCGCACCACCCATATCGAGTGACCCCGTACTTCGGATGGCACCCTGCGTACACTTCCATGTTCTAAGATTTGCAGATATCATACCTCACGAATTGGCCCCTTGTAGTCCCTATTCGCCCATACAAAATAGTACACAATACTGAAGATTGTGACTGCTCCCGTCATGAGAACACTAAAGTTCATGTCCTTGGCGTCGGACACTGGCGCCGGCGGCCAAAAAGTAAAGAACCACATCGTGAAAAGATATGCGCAGGCAAGACCGTTGTTAATGATGCCGAAAATGCCAGGCACATGCCACGGCCCCCAGACAAGCCCGTCTGTGTTGTCCGCGTCGGCAATGGCTGGGTGAGAGCTCGCGTCGGGCAGCGTGAACCCGTTGGTGCATCGACGATACAACAGAAGGGAGGCCGCAATGAGGTAGGACGAATAAAGCCCGGTAATGGACAGTGAAACAAGCGCATTGTAGACGACCGTGGAACCGATATTGATGAGCGCCAGCAGGCACGAGATCAGACTCGTGACGCCAATGGCCCATATCGGGACTTGCGTAGTCGGGTCGACCTAAGTATTTATTAGCTATTCACGCGTACTTCAGCTTGTTCGGTAATACGATCGTCATCAACGCACCTTGGACAATGTGCGCCAAGCCGGCAGGGCGCGATCGCGGGCAAAGGCCCAGAACATGCGGGACGTCGTGGCAATAACACCAACGACCGCCGAGATGGTCATAAAAATAATGAGAGACGCCATGACTGCAGTACCGCCCTTGGACCCTGTCGCTTGGTAGAAGATTTCGATGAACGGGTACCCGCTGGCCGACTTGAGCGCTTCATCAATGTTGGTGGCGGCAAAGAGCATTGCGATGACCATGGCCAGACCCATACAGCCGTTGATCACCAGACTGCCCATGATGGACCGGGGCACAGAGACGGAGGGGTTCTGAACTTCCTCACACATCTATACGGTGTTAGTACATGTGTTGTAAGGTGACCAGCCGCAGCTGAGGATGAGGAGCGATCTTACGTGAAACGAGCAGTCAACGCCTACAGAAAACCTTGTTAGTGACTGTGCACACAAAGCAGATTCCTTCATGGATCCAGACATACCGGCAAAGGAAAAGAGGAGTCCCAGCAGGCCAACGAAAAAGGAGAGGCCCTGGGTAGGCCAGCCCTCGTTGCGAAATGAAGTAAAGACGTCTGATGCATCACCGTGTGTGCCGAACGTGACCAGAGTAATGAGCACACCAAAAAAGCCGACAATGTGCAAAACCAGAATCATGCCCTCAATCTTGGGCAGCAAAGAGCTAACAACCGTGTTGATGAAGACTGCAACCAGCACAACCGCCCAGACGATCAGCGTGCCCTGCCACGTCTGCCCCGCATACTGAGGCATCGTGAAGCTGACGAGCCCCTGCAGCATGCTGCCGGCGAGGTACGCGCCCGACGCTGCGGTGCCCTGCCAGCCCGCAATGGTGAGCCAGCCGGTGATGTAGCTGAGAAACTTGGCCGACGACCGCGGCGCAAGCATCGACACCCAGTGGTACTGCCCGCCAGACGTCGGCGCCATGGATACGAGCTCACACAGCGTCGAGAAGACAGCCAGGTTGCCGGCCCAGACGAACAGGAAGCCGTAGACGAGCCCCGCGGGTCCGCCATTGGCCAACCCCGGCGCGAAGCTCATCAGCGTGCCCTCCCAGGTGACGAGGACGGCGCAGCTGAAGCCGAGAATCGTCAAGAAGCTGAAGTTGCGCTACTCACGCCATGTCAGAAACGAGCATTCCCCGTGTGTACCCCCCGTGTCAATTCTCCACGGGCTGGCCGGCCGTTGAACGCACCTTGAGGACGGACTTTTTGCCAAGACGCATCAGCTGCACGCGGTCTTCATACTCGCGCTGCGAAATGTCCTCGAGCTGAGCCCGCGGCACCTTGCCCGCCGGGGACACCTGCGTGAGCTCGTGGTTCTCTGTCGGGGGGCTCATCGTGCCAACGTGTGCGGACGGATTGGGAAAGGACGATACCAGCAGGCAATCGGGGCCGGTAGTGTGGCAGGGCGGACCATTTGCAGTTATATGATGGAAGTTGCCAGAGAGATGAGACAAATCAATGCCGGATCATGTATTGCAGGCGGAGAGGGGCGCGCAATGCGGCATTGGGTACCTGGTGGCATTGCGACGCTCCAGATACGCCATGTGCCGCGGTGGACATCTCAATAATGGACGAGACACAGACGGGGCGAAAAGCCAAGTCGTTGTCGCTGGCGAACCACCTGTTACCACGGGCTTTGGACACAAAAGAGGATAATAATTCTCCATTTCTCCACTGGCGGCAGCTCGATGATGGGAGAGGAGTTGCGCGGAAACCCTCTTGCTCATAGGTCAACTCGGCCCCAGGCAGTCGATCGAGTCATTCGAAATGCAGGCCAGACAACTGCTGGTCTACGGATACGTCGGCTGAAAACCACTCAGCGTTGAGAATCAACTGGCAAATGCTCCATCGCTTCCCATAGCTAGTCCTGTGGGTATCGCCTATAGTCGCAAGCACAAGGAATGAGATAAGCTACAGGCCATTGCTCCTAATTTCTCGAACCCTGGTTTCGTAGAAATACTATGGCGAGCCCCGTTCCGTGGGCTGACGATCTTGGCGTCCCCTCTCTCGAATGGGTTGTTGAAACTGATCCCTGGTCGACCCCTTTCTTCCCATAATGAAGCCGCCGGAGCGCTGCCTTCTCAGCTAATACCAGGGCTGTGCTCGTCCCATGCCCCTTTCCCCTGTACGTTTCGGTTGTGGTGTGCGCAAGTAGCAAAGCGCGCGCAGCGAGAACAAGTGTAGCAGCCCAGCTCAGGCGTCCGAAGCCCTGCCAGGCAAACAATGAAAAGCTACCGGGCGGGCATGGGAGGATCGTGGCGCTCGGCGCGCGGCGCCACCTCAGATCATTGCCCTCCCTGGACTGACTCGCCGAAACGGCGACCAAGCAGTTCGCTCCGAGCATTGGGCGAAACAGGGTGGCCAAGTGAAGAGGCCGAGTTTTATGCGTCACAGGTGATAAGCGGTAATCAGGCCATATGAATTGTCTCCAAATACTCTTGGGGTATGCGAACATCCCATGTTTTGAACTCTATTTCCTCTTGTGTTTCCGCTCCCATTATTGTTCTACCTGAGACTGAGGTCGGGCTTCGACGTCGACGCGCCACGACTGCTGCACCAGCACTGTTTGGCTGGACTGGCTTTGCCCATCCCACGACGGCTGCTCGTCGTTGTGCATAATAGTCGTCGTAGCTGTTGTCCCTTTGCGGTTGTTGTTCATATCAGCCAGCTCAAACATCTTCGTCGTTGAAGGGCTGCGATTGCTGGACTTGTGCGCGCTCTGGACAGTTTGCGAATTGGCAGCCGTCTTTTTACGGGAGCTCTTGTTTGCACTGTTACCGGACCCAGACTTCATGTACATGAGGGCGTCGCCGGCCTTCATTTGCCCCGACTCCAGGTTGTCCAGGAACGGCTTGAGGTACGGCACGCAGGCGGTGGCAATGCTGAGGCACTGGACAACCTGCCTGATAATCACAGGAGGCCAGAATTCGAATGTTTCGCTCGTTGAGTCGAATGCTTTCGTGGCTTTTTGAAGATAGATGATGTGGCAGAGGGCAGCTGGAATAATACTGGTAGGCTTGTCAGTTATCCCCAGCGCATGAACAGGATGGCGCAGTGACTTGGACGTACAGTATTCGGCTGCCGAAGATGAAAATGACCAAGGTTCTCATTGACTTGCGCGCTTGGATGTTCCAAATTAGCTCAATCAGGGCCGCGACGGCGGCAAGATCCGTAACAATGTTGAGAACTTCAAAGCATGTCCAAAACGCGGGCTATCATGCATAAAAGGTAAGCTTGGGTGAAGACGGAAACTCTCGGTACACCCATACCAGATTAATGCATTGTTCCGAGACAAAGTCCCATGGCTCGGAGACGGGGCATTGGAAAAAGACAGTAACAACTGCCGACACTGCCCAGAGCACAATGGCAGCCATGACGAAGAAGATGCCACGCCTGCGATCGAGCGGCGCCACGTTCATCACCGTCATACAGGCGGATACTTTTGCGACGGCTAGAGTAGCAATGTACAGGACGCTGGCTGCATACATGCACTGTTTTCACCTAGTCAGCATGACGACCTGCATTACCGTGTGTTTTTTCTTTTCCCAGTCGTGCCGTACCTTCAGGATGTATGGAATTTGGCCAGCGGTGAGGGCATCATCGTGCTGACCGAAGCCGTTGGCTGCCTGCAGAATCACAACCACCGTCTGCGCAACAGCCAGCACCTAAACAGTCTAGGATTAGCCTCCGATGCCAAACCGTCTCTCGAAGCGAGGCCAGGCTCACTGTCGCAACAATCACGGTATGGTCGTCCATTTTCAAGCTACCCGCCGTGAGTAGCCTCGTGGCGATGCGGGTGACGACGGCGAGGATGCTGAAGACCATGAGAAACGCCGCCATCGCCCGCACCAGTGGCGACTTGTTGAACGGCGTCTCGAGCTCGCGTGGCAGGATCATCATGGTGCTGTTGCGCGCGAAGACCCTGACCGTGGGACGGTGAACGACTTTGCAATCGCGACAAGATGGCCCCCAAACTAAGGCGGCGCCCAGCCGATTATATTATCTCCGCCAGCGAAACGCACCATAGATGGAGTCGAAAGCAGAAAGGTTTAGAATTCATTTGAGCAGGGCGGGTGGAGAAGTCAAGGCTCGCTTTGGAGGTGAAGTTTCCGAGTATTATGCATACGGCCATTGACCGCAGCCCCTCTGGACAAGGGTGCTGGAAACACCACGCCTGAAGACTCGGTTCGTCTGGTTTGACCCTGGGCTATTCACACTGTGTGCGTTACAACCGTACCAGGACTTACCAGTAGGCTGTATCAAGACGTAGAAGATCGGCTTGTCTTGCTCCACCAGGGCCTCCTCGTAGCTTCTCGGAGGGTGGCATCAGAGAAAGCACCAGACTCTAGAGCCGCCATGAGTGTGAGCCAGACGGACGGCTCTACTATGGAGTCTTGCAATCATGGTCGTCCAGGGGAGACAGTGCGGACCTATTTTGCGAAAACACCTTGCTTTGCGGGCACTTCCTAGATGGACGAGTTTGGTGCGGTGATATGCTTGCGATCGATAGGGTTGCTACCTACATGTGGTCAAGGTTAAATGACAGACTCGGTACTCGTCAGGAAGCACGCCAATCCTGATCTAGAGAGTAAAAAATCCCCCGGTCGCTGAAGCGAGCAATGCTGCGCTCTGAGCCAAGACAAGAGACAAGACCAGCGGGTGGTGGCAGAGTGCTTGATGTCTGTGGCGAGCACAAAATTGCCAAGCCCATGGAAATCTGCACTGGGCTCGCCGTGCCCTTGTCAATTTGTCAATGCTATTGCCTCCTAATAAATAAAAGGCGAGAAGAACAGTCGCGTATCCTCTTTTGTCTGTGCTCTCTTGTCATGGATGCCCCTGCCACGGACCGAATCGCCCGCTCTCCCTTGCGTTGCATTTTGATTGTAATAGCGCTTGGCGGGGGATAGCACCAATACTGCGTGCGGGATAGATTACCACCGCGGGCCAGGTGGCAATGCCTGCGGTTCTACTGGCAGCACCCGAACAGCAGCCCCAACTTGTCAAGCCGTCACAGTCGCCAGCAGCTCTTGCCGGGGGGGCAGTTCCTGGTTGACCACAAGGCTCAACTCGAGAGACTGGAGCCCGCGATCCCTGGACAGCCTCCACACGCCTCGGGCGACGCTGGGGAGGTGGAACTGTTCCCCGGTGCGTCCACGCGCCATACGAAGTAAGCATATCGCTGGTCACCCAACGAATTCCGCGAGCGCAGTTCCTTCCGCTGAATCTCACCGTATTCGCCCGTCGCTCTGCTGCTCTCCCAAAGATCCGCCGGCCACGGCGGGGACTGTCGCCCACCGATCGCGGCGTCTCGCCGCGCAGGCTTCTTCCAGCTCAGCAAGAGAGCCGCCCTGCGCGCCGACGCCGCGGAGCTGCTTATCTCGCCCGTCCAGAGATGGCGGCGCACGGGCAAGCTTACGAACAAGCTCAGGCCGCTGCGCACCGCGGCCATGCGGTTCAAAGATGCGGCGGCCGATGGCGGCGTCGCAACCCTGGCAAGAGAAGGAGGGACGAGAGCAGGTGCACTATTCCGTCAAAGACGTTATATAGGTAGTGCACGCCTGCAGCTCCCAGAAACCTGCCAAGGGCGTACCGACTTATGCGAGCCCGTCTTTTTGTGTTGTGACAAGAGGGTGTTGCAGCACGCCGCAACCAGACCTCAATCAATATCTACATTTCACGATGCCGCAACGACGAGCGAGGACGAAGAGCTACCAGGAACAGGGCCATGAAAGTTTTGAATCTGAGAAAAATGCCCAGGTTTCGTATTCAGGGCGCGCTATCATGCTTGAATTGTGCAATAACCAAATGGCTTTCTATCAATATGGTACGGGGTATATATACATACGTCTCATATGAGGTCTGGTTCCCTCTTTTGTCTCGTGGGCATGGGCGTTTAAAACATACGTTCAAAGCTGTGCGACAGCCAGAGCGTGTCGCTGCACTCATGGTTGGCTTTCCACTCGTCCACCTTGTCCACAACCCATCCTGACGTGTAGTTAGCTTGCATGTCGTCAATTTTTTCGGGGTTGGCCTCCTGCCCGGCGAGCAAGACGCCTTGGCTCACGAAGCAATCCTTCAGGTCGTGCCCACGCCACGTCCACATGAGACATTCCGAGAGCGACCGGCAGTGTGCTTCGCAATCGGCTTCGGTGTTGATGGCATTGCTCTCCACCTTGACCCCGAATTGGTCGTCATTGCGCCAGTTGGCACGTCGCGAGTCGCTGCGGGGTTTGTGGAAATCCCACAAGTCGCGATGTCTCATGGCGTGCTACCCGTCTGTCAGTCAAGGTCTAAATCGCGTGGGCGCGTACATGCGCAGGTAGACTTACATCGTTTGACCGAGCCGTAAACTCCCACCGAAAGACGGCGCGCATGTCGTCGAAGCCGGACTTGTGCGTGGTAAATAGTGGCGAGCACCAGCGCATTGCGTCAAATGGCACATGGTGCAGCGGGTGCTGGGAAAACATGGGGTATAGCGCCTGCATCTGAATGCCACTCTGCCAAAGGGCGTACCCCAGGACACTGTCGCCGCAACACTCGTCGTCATGCAGGAGATGTCGGTGTTTCTCGGCAAGCGGTGGGTCGAGGTAGTTGCCTGTCGGGCTGACTCTCCGATGAAGCAACTGTCTGACAGCCGCGCGGCTCAGCACATAGCCCGGGCCGCCGTTGGCGAATCGTGTACTTCGTTCGAACTCGTCTCTTCGGCCTGGGGAGGCGGAGCCCATGTAGAGCGGGGTGTCTGGATCAAGAGTGTTGAGGAAGCGGAGTAGAGGATCCCAGAAGACGTAACTGGGGGGGACGAAAGGTCAGCGGCGACGTAGGGTGCATATGGTTGCCGGCGCACTCACGTATCTGTCTCATAAAACACATAAAAGTCCCTGTTGGGCTTCATCTCCCACGCCTTCTCCACCTGGGGCAGGAACTTGAACTTGTCCAGCTTCCAGCCGTCGATGGCCTTGAGCGCGTCAGGGTTGGCGGTGGCCTCTCCGCTGTCGCGTAGGCGTTTCTGTTCCCAGTACGGCTTGAACAGCGCAAAGTCATTGTATGATTTCGGCAGGGTCGCGAGGACGTCGATGATGTCATGCCCCTGGTACGTATCGTCGAGGTCGGAAAAGATGAGCAAGTCGCCGGGTTGGAAGCAGGCGCTGCAGCTCTCCATCTGCGAGAGCATGCGACCTGGGTCGTCGGTGAAGCCCGTCTTGAGGACAGGCTGGACCGAGGCGAGCAGGTGGCGGGGGAAGCTGGCGCATAGCTCCTGGAGCGTCCTGTTGTGCGGCGCGGGGAAGGCGACGGGGCGAAAGGCGGTGGATGTGACCATGGTGCGCGGCTCGTTGTCGTCTTCGATGATGGCGACATGGTAGGGCTCGTTCTCGCGCGGCTTCGGCTTCTTGCGCAGCATCGGATTGCCATAGTAGCGGGCCTGCAGCAGACCAACGAGGAGGAGGGCGACGAGGACGACGAGGATGGTGCGCCGGAACTGCTTGTGCAGCGGCGAGCACGGTGAGCTCGCGAAGAGCCGACCGGTTGAGAGCATGGCGAGGAGAGCGCATGCATGCAGGAGGCGGGAGGGCCGTGATATGCCAGGCCAAGCCTCGAGAGAGCGAAGCCGGGATGGACAAGGCGGTGGTGCAGTTGCAGGGCTGGATGAGTACGTAAGCCGCGTTGATACAAATCGAGAAAAGAGGCGGGACAATAACACAGTCCAATCGAGCACCGCGGAGTGAAAACAAGGAGGCTAAAACTCCTGAAACCCAAATAAATGCCATGTGGGGACGAGATAGGCATGTCTACTGGGTGTGATGGGTAAGTTTAACACCCCTGCATGTACCAGTAAAGCTTGAAAAAGCCTAGCGTCAAAAAGAGGTACCTGGCAGGGGTATAAAACTTTCGCCTCGTACCCAGTATTTCTGCTGCGTCCGTTCCGGCGATGGCGTGGCGTGTCGCGACTGTATTCGCGCCCGTGGCTCAGCCCGGGAATACCTATACTCGAAATATTTCCTGTTCAATCATGAATGAGTGCTTTAGGAGCAGCGCATGAGTATCGATTGCGAGCCGGATTACATCGACACGGCCGCGCCCAAAATATGGTGCTGCCGGTACAGCCAGTATAATCAAGTTGATAACATTGATGGACATGTATTTACAGGAGCTAGTGCCAATCTAACGAGTACATTAGTCTTTCTGCTGCAGTTTTAGACCAGTGGTCAACAATGCTCCTCCCACCACCACTCCCCTTCGCCCTAGTTGAAGAAGACACGAACCAGCGGCGTGGTATATACATCGTCGTTTTTGGTGTACGATATGAAAATGTCGTTGCCGTCGTGATGCCCGGCCAAGTGCATCCCAGGATGCGCCTGCAACGTGTACGCGGCCAGCGGCGCACTCCCATCCTTGCCTCTATAGAAGCTCTGAGGTGTATCCCACGGCCCTTCCGGGATATCCGCCGTCGTCATGTAAAAGTCCGCCACGATGCTGAAGAAGCCCTGGCCGATCCACACCCACTTCTTCCAGTACGGCGAGTAGAAGTAGGTGCCCTGACCGCCGGCGCTCGAGTTGGCCACCTCGACGCCGCGGTTGTCGATGCCCGGCCGCTGCGCCGTCCACCTCCCGTCGACGTAGTACTCATAGCGGCTCGGGTCCTCGACCGCACCAGTCGGCACGCGAGCCATGCCGATGCGCCCGTTGGAGGCCTTGCCCCAGAGGAACACGAGCCCGTCCTTGACGGCGCTGCCGTGAGTGCCGAACGGGAAGCTGCCCTGCGGGAAGATCGCCTCCCGGACAAGGGCCATGCGTGGCACGGCGTTGCGGTCTGCGCTCTTGACGTCGTATACGAATTTGTACAGGGAGACCTCGGGGTCCTTGACAACGCTGCTGAAGTCGCTCCGAATGTGCTGGCGCGCGATCCACGTGTACCCGGTCCAGCTGTTGCCGTTCCTAGACGTGATCGCCGGCGGCTGGTCGGGCCAGATTGCATAGCGCGTGCCGTCGCTACAGCCACCGGCCGAGTTGTTGGGGCACTCACTGGCCAGCTGCGCAAAGTACGGGTTGCGGTTGCTGGTCGAGTACATGCGCGTGTCGGGCAGCGCCAGCCCGTTGAAGTTGGTCCACGCCGCGCTGCTCGACCATATCGGCAGCGAGGGCTTTCCGTCGCCGCCAAAGCCTTGCGTATCCCGGCATGTCCAAAGCATGCGGTCGTCAACACGGACAGATCCGCACGAGTCCCGATTCAGCGCGGGGTCGGCGACGTTGCCAAACTCGTACACGGACTTCACAGTTGGGATCCACGCCGAGGCGGTGGGCAACGCCAATAGAACCAGGGGCACGGTAGAGAGAACCATGATCAAGAGTGAAGCATCGCTCGCCAAGTTTGTTTTGAAGGAATTTGCGGGTGCCAATAACCTAAATACATTCTCGGGGCTGGTACATCTCGGGCGACGGAGCGGTCGGCAAGATGTAAGCCCTAAGGTAGACAACAGTAAACCGTCAACGCTAATAACCCTGCCTCAATTCCTTCATGGGCTCATCGCGTATCGTCATTACCCAGTTGAGACTAATCGAGATCCGGAGACGGAGCTATATCTCTGCTAAAGCAAGTCTGCTAGTTCTCAGGAAGAAGGTGATGGCAAAGCAAGATACGCGGACGCCTGACGTTTGACAGGTGTTAGCGGGGTTGGTCAATGATGTTTTGACCGACATGTTCTCAGTAGCTAATGTTGAAAATCCATCAGTTGATATTGGACGCTTTATTGGAGCCCATCAAGTTCTGAGCAGCGTTATCTTCTGCCCTAGCCAGGACATGGCCTACATCATGCTGACGATGAAGAGACTCGTCTAGTCTCACAATGCTAAAGTCTCAGACAGATTCTTTGCGCTACTTCCACTCCGTGAAATCCCAAATCCAGTGCTTCCAGAAGAGACTGGCAGGTTTCGCTGCGCCATGTCCAACGCTGCCACCTCAAGACTCCATTCCAGACGGCCTCGCGCCTCGCTGTGCTGGGGTCGCACCAACGTGGGACAGCGGATCTAAATAAAACACGACAAAAACAAGGATATTACATATGAAAGATATCACGTTCGTACTTGTCTGCATGCTGCAAAAATCGGTGAAGCAGAGACTATGTACGGTTACCTGCGCTGCCAGCGGATACCCCGGGGGTCAACGCTGCAGTTCCCGGGTCGCACGCATGGTCACACGCATGGCCAGCGCAGCATCTTCCAGATTCTTGTCTGGCCTTCAATTCAGCCTAACCTAGGACCGGTGTCGTTTAAAGCAGAGCGAACAGCCGACATCAAGTTGCAGTTGATGCGCACCCATGTTCCGTTCCGTGTCGCCGACAGCGATATGAGCATCACCTCCGAGGACACAACAGCTGCCGCAACCGAGGGCGGTGGAGGAACGACCGGTCTAGAGCGTCGTTTGCTGGTGGCAGCTGACCAAGCGGCAACTCGCGACGGCTATGAGCAGCTTTGACGGAGGTGACAGGCCGCGTCTGGGAACATGCAGGCGATCAGCACCCGGGCATGCCACTCTCGCCGCAATGCCTTGTTCCGTGCCTCGCCGCCCCCCCGCCGCCGCAGCTTGACAAGGCAAACACTCCCGTCATCAGGCAAAAAGGCCACCAAGCACACGGCCCTCACCGGGAAGCCGGTCAGCCTCTCCGAGCAGCTGATCGCGGACCGGGCGGCCGTGCCTTGGCGGGACACGCCTCCATCGTGGGGGGCCAAAGGTTTCATCAGAGCACAAAAAGATCTAGAAGAATTCCGCTGGCCGCTGCAGCGCATGCAAAAAACAGGATATTCCCTATTCCGGCAATACGCGCCGGCGCCCGGCCGGCCCAATAGTAGGCCCAGGGAATCCTCGGCGCTAGCTTCGCACGCAAATCTCCTCTTTCAGAAATGCCCGCCGAGAGTGACGCCTTTCTGCCAACAGCCGTGCAAGACAATGAATGGAGTTCTCCCCGCCGTGCGAAGGACGGCTGCGAATATGCACCAAGTGACGTAAAATGCCTGTTTCTGGGTAGTTCGCGTTTGCTAGGCGGGTGAGGCGTTTGTGATATAAAGGCCAATCCTCACCTGTCTGGCAGCCAGGCATCCCGGCATCCCGGCATCACCAACCTCACTTCTCCCCAATCTCACCCTGCTCACCCTCGCCATGGCCCCAGCCGCTCTCAGAGACTCCCCTCCCCCTCTGCCGGCCGTCACCAAGGCCGGCCAGGCGCTGGAGGACATGTCCGACGCCATCGACGACGTCAACACCCTCAAGTACGACTCGGCCTCCCAGTTCGACGCCGCCAAGGACAAGGCCGCCTTCCGCCAGTACGAGACCGCCTGCGACCGCGTCAAGAACTTCTACCGGGAGCAGCACGCCAAGCAGACCGTGGCGTACAACCTCGCCGCGCGCGGCCGCTTCCGCTTGGCCGCCCGCGCGCGGCCCGAGATGACCATCTGGGAGGCCATGGAGAAGCTCAACACGCTCATCGACGAGTCCGACCCGGACACGTCGCTCTCCCAGATCGAGCACCTCCTCCAGTCCGCCGAGGCCATCCGCCGCGACGGCAAGCCCCGCTGGATGCAGGTCACCGGCCTCATCCACGACCTCGGCAAGCTCATGCTCTTCTTCGACGAGCTCGGCACGCAGGGCCAGTGGGACGTCGTCGGCGACACCTTTCCCGTCGGCTGCGCCTTTGACCCGCGCATCGTCCTGGCCGCGTCCACCTTCCCCGCCAACCCGGACGCCCGCGACCCCGTCTACTCCTCGCCCCTCGGCATCTACGCCCCCGGCTGCGGCCTCGACAACGTCATGCTCAGCTGGGGCCACGACGAGTACCTGTACCACGTGGTGCGCGACCAGTCGGTGCTGCCCGATGAGGCCCTCGCCATGATCCGCTACCACTCTTTCTACCCCTGGCACCGGGAGGGCGCGTACCGCGAGCTCATGTGCGACAAGGACTGGGACATGCTCAAGGCCGTCCAGGCCTTCAACCCATACGACCTGTACAGCAAGAGCGACGATGTGCCGAGCGTCGAAGAGCTCAAGCCGTACTACATGGAATTGATCGACGAGTTTTTCCCGCAAAAGGTCCTCAAGTGGTAACTGTGTCACGGAGCACGGATGGTGAACGAGAGAAGCTGTATTTACGAGTTGACGGGGGTTTAGACTGGGCTGCTTGAGTTTCAAAGTTGGCCACATCTGAGTTTGCGAGTCTGGATAGCAGGATTACAGGTTAGAGTGCATTCGCCTATACGGCACGGCGTCGGGATAGCATTACAATCAGTCAATTAATTATGAATACCCAAACTCCGTGAATGCCCGCGTAAAATACATGACTATGGAGCCGACATGGAAAGGAGAGCGCCGGCATGCCGCAGCATGCTGGCCGTCTTGGCCATGACGTCCTTGGCCGCCGCCCAATCCTCAGCCTCGATAAGATCACGGATCGCGGGGAACAGGGCCTCGTCATTGGTCGACAGCAGCGGTGGGCCAAAGACGACATGTTTGAACTGTGTGCGGTTGGGGATCTACATCAGTTAGCATTGGAGAACATGGACTGCGAAGACGGGGCAACGATACTTACGCCGCCGCCAAAATCCGGATCCAGGAGCGCCGTCTCAAACTGCGCCATCTTGTCATTGTACGTCGTGCGCGCCGCGCCATACTCGTTGGACTCCCACCCGTTGCTCGCGAGCACCGCCGAGTCCCACTCTAGCTCCCACTGGTTAAACTTCTCCGCGTTATGTTGGATCATGCCTGCGGCGTCCTTGAGCTCTTGAAACGACAGCTTGTCGCGCGCGCGGTTGTTGCTCCAATTCTCCAGGTTATCCAGCCACATGCGGAGCTTGTCGCCGTAACGCTTCGTGTCGAACGGCAGGATAGCGCGGTCCGAGAGATCCAACAGCAGCAGGCCTACGACCTGGCCCATGAGTCCGTGGTATACAAACCCTGGGTCCACGACCTGATCCACCAGCTCAAATGTGTCATAGCTCGAACGGTAGGGGTATGTCTCTCCCGTGAAGCCCAGCTGTATCGAGCTCGTTCCGGCAATGTCCTGGAATGGGATGTAATCGCTCGGGTCCGCACCAGTGCTGAGGTCCAGGAGCTGCGTATTGGCGCGGTCCCACAGAGTTTTGAGCGTCTCGTTGGCGACAGGGTCGACGACGCGGCTGAGGGCGTGCAGCAACGCTTTTTCGAGGAGCGGCGACCCAGCGGCTGAAAATGTCGTGCCTGTCACCGCATCGCCGAGATCGATGTAAGCGTACGCATCCCTTTTTAGTCGGTCAAGGTTCTTTTCCACAAATTCCGTCGAGCCAATCAGATTATACTCCGCAGCATCCCAGGACATGAATTCGATGCTACGCAGCGGCTTCCACCCTCGGTCAACGAGATCACCAAAAATTCGGGCCAGCTCAATCATAACAGCGGTGCCCGTGTGCGGGTTGGTGGCGCCGAATCCCATCGAGTCGCGGTGGTTGCCGATGATGATAGACTTAGATGCCGTCTCCATGCCCTCGATCCTCCCATACACGTTCCAAATCTTTTGCTTCTCCACCTCGTCTTGTTCATTTTGTAGACGCACAGTGGGAGAGTTCGCGTCGCCCGTCCACCATTCCACATCGGGCACTGCACCAGCCCATCCAGGCTGCACTTTCTGCCCATGGCCCTTGAGGCTCTGGAGCAATGGCTGCGCATCTCGCCAGGCCAGCGGAAGACTGGGTATCTGTACCAGCCCGACAGCGTCGCCAACCTTGACGCGGGGTGTTTGCTCTTCGCTTTCCCACTGCGGTGTGAGCACATCTCCTAGGATCCAGTTCATCAGGCTCACGGAGCCGCCATGCACGCCATCGGCAGGCATGAATCTTCCCTGGGGAGCCACGTCGCCCAGTGAGAAGCCGTCGTCTTTCGGATCATTGTAAACGAGGGCGCCGACGAAGCCATGCATCTCTGCCAGCTTCACTTTCAACGCGGTGCTCCTCTCGGTGCCTCCATTCCGCACGAGTGCAATGGCGCCCTTCATCTTGAGCCCTTCGCTCTTTAATTTTTGGTAGTCTTCTTTCGAGCCGTAGTTGACATAGATTAACGGTCCCCGCACGTCGCCCGATTTGGAATGTGCGTGAAATGCGTAGGTTTGGCGGCCGGCCGTCTCGTGGTGGCGCTCTTCCTCGTCTAGCTTGGCCGTCCAGGTGGCCTTGCCACTGTCGTCCAAGAGCTGCACGTTGCGACCGTCTTGACGGGGGTAGTTTATATATACAAAATACTCCTCCATGAATACCCGGTCGAGGCCAGCCTTGCTGAGCATGGCGTGAATGTCGCGCGCGGCCGCGTAGTCACCCTCGGTGCCGGCGAGGTGCGCGTAACTCGAGTAGTGTTGGACCGACGCACGCATGCGCATAGGTTCGACGCGCTGCTGCAGAAAGTTGCGCAAGTCCTCTGCGTTGAAGCGCATCCCGCTCGTGAGAGGAGAGTTGAGCCCGGAGAACAGGCCACTGGTAAACAGAAACCAGAAAAAGCCGAGGATAATGAAAAGAGCAAGGATGCGCGCAAAGGTCAGCACCAGGAACATGGTATTGACCTGCGGCATTTGAAAGTTCTCGAAATTGAATCGATGTCGGGAGCCTGCGGACGACTCTTCAGTTTGTGTTTGGGTATTGGTCTCGGTATCCGCGTCGGCCGGCCGGGAGGGAAGTTGGATGCGTAGACGCGGTAATCTCGGTCGCCAGGACCACTTCCAGGATGGAATCCGCAGTCGCTTGCGCCACGTCGAGCTCAAGGACCGATCGGGCTCCTCCATGTCCATCTCCTCAATCTCACGTCGGACCTGCTCTTCCTCGGAGTCGCCATCGCTGAGCAGGCCATCGTCGTCGGACTCGTCGTCAGTCTCGACCGTCGGCGGGTGGTATCCGGTCCTGCGGGAGGACTCGCCATTGCCGGGCTGCCTCAGCAGTGACTGCTGCTCGGTCTGTGTCGCGCCGCGTTGATCAGCGGCATCGCGGACGGGCGGCACCCATCGACTGCCGCCTGCTAGGGCCTCATCGTAGGTCGGCGGCGTCGGGTCGTAAAAGGGCACCTTTTCCGAAGGCATGTTCGGTGCGCAAGGCCATCTATCGTATGCCGGGGGCGAGGTTGCGTGACAAGTGCCGAGGGGTTCTGAAACGGGTATGCAAAAAGAAATGGCCGAGGCGCAGTCGGAGACAGCAAACTAAAGGGAAAAAAAAAA
>LUFD01004173.1:51676-67205 GCA_003025255.1 Cordyceps pruinosa
AGATAAAAAAAATGACGTGCCGCCGACGTTGTAGGATGGGCGTTGATTACGCTTCAAGGTTTGGCTGTGACGCTGCTCAGCCCCGACTTTAGTGGCCCCTGAGCCGCGTGGACTCGCAAGACGCAACTCGATGCACTCATTGGATGCTCGCATGACATGGGCAGAACGTGTGAATTTACAATGCGGGATATC
This sequence comes from Cordyceps pruinosa, assembly GCA_003025255.1. Lineage (NCBI taxonomy): Eukaryota > Fungi > Ascomycota > Sordariomycetes > Hypocreales > Cordycipitaceae > Cordyceps > Cordyceps pruinosa. Next base: position 51,869 of record LUFD01004173.1, read on the forward strand.
TGAGATAATTACAATGCAGGATATCTGAGACGAATGTGCATCTGCAAACCTGATTAATCGTACATCTAACTCGGATACAACACCACCCCGTCGTATTGCCTGCTCCGGATATTCTCCAGCGTCTGATGGAAATGCTTCTTGCTCGTCTCGACCGAGGCAGACTCTTGCTGATTCCCGGCCAAGTTTGAGTGGATAAGCTCAATGAGTCCGTTGAGGTATTTCGTGGTGACCTGGCTTGTCAGCATATGCGCAGTGCGGACGAGTTGCACCCAACTTACCGACTCATTTTGCTGGTCAAAGTAGTATACGTAGCGGTCCAGAATCTCGACGAACAGCTCAATAGACGTCGCCGTCTCCATGCATGAGTCTGCCACGCGCAGCGCCCGCTGAAGGCACTCGAGAACTCGCTTACCATCTCGGTACAGCTGCTCGGTTAACATGCGTGTGTTCGACATAACATACATTGGAAGACTTACATCAGACTCTTCCGTTTCCCTGTTGGCGGGAATAGCATTGGCCCACCACAAATGGCTGGCCAGGTACACTGCGCGGCACTGATCTGGCTTTCGCAGCAGCTTGCTACCATGCTGAGCACACTTGGTAATGAGGGTATCGTAGTTCTCCTTGCCAAAGTTGCGTGTCTGGTGTAGCGACGACGCAATCACGCACACGGCCTGGAATTGTGCTTTGGAGTCGGATACAGCTTCTTCATATACGGTAAACGCCTGCGCATAGAATTCGTAGGCGGCCTCTTCGAAGCCCGTCATATCAGCAGCCTGGCCGGCGGCGCAAAACAGCCGCAGTGCCATCTCCGATGCGCCTGACCCATTAACTCGTGTATAGAGGGTGCTGAGAGCCGAATGCATAAATTTGAATAAGGCGTTGCTTTGTGTCTCCCAGTTATCGTCCAGTCCCTCCCTCGCTTTGAGTTTGCGCGTGAGTCGCAGGCTGGCTGTGATGAGCGGCGGTGTTGTTGTGCGAATACGGTCGCCGCCATCAGCAAAGGCTTTCCTTGTCATCTGGAGCAGCTTGAACTGTGTATCGTTATCCTCAGCTTGCAACAGATGAACCATTCTCGCTAACCAGCCCTGCTCCTGTATTGTCTCGTCCGTCTCTACAGGGCGACGCTGAGCAGCGGGATAGCCTTGCGCGGCCTGGTTACCTTCTTTGATAAGAACTGACATGATTTCTAGCACATTCTCCAGTTGCTCCGTCTTTACAACCTTGGTCTGACTCTTAAGGAGGGTGCGAAGAATGTTTCCGGCGACGGCCCGACGCGTAGGATAGGATTGGGCCTGGAACAGTGGCACGTAGGTGGGCAACGACAGGGCAGTAAATATCGAAACGTAGCGGTCCAGTGGGGCTTGCAAGAGGGCCAACAGACTTTGTTGTGCGGGGGCGGAGTGTAAGTCAGCATTGTTCATGTTCTCCCTCGTCTTGGTGGCAGCATAGGCGAGAATCTGGTCAACAAAGTCGAGACGGTCAGGGTAGTTGTTGAGGGCCAGATTTTGCAACGAAACAAGCAGAGCGATGGTATCCGGGATGGGTAGGTGCTGCGCTTCGACGAGGTTTTTCACCTGGGCAAAGAAGACCTCGTAGAGCTGCACGTTACCATTGGCGAACCCCGTTTCTTCGGCGGTCGCCTCTATAGCCGCCTCTGACACGAGTGTCTCGGTGTCAGTGTCGCCATTTGTATCCTTATTCCTTGATTCCTTGTTTTCGCCATCAGCCTCGCCTTCGGCTTCAGTCTCGTCTCCGCCTTTCATATCATTCAGCCTGGCGCTTTCCAGCAGCTTGGCGAGGGCTTCCGCCTCGCGGTCCCCTTGCTCGGGCGATTTTTCAGTAGAGGTCTCGCGCTCCGCAAACTCGGATAGCCTGTCCATGAGGCCAATAACAATGGACTTGACATTGACATGAGGGTTGAGGCGGGAGACGGCACCAAGAAACTTGTCAAGCGTGTGTAGATGGTATTCATCAGGAAAGACCTGAGTGATCACCTCTAGCAGATATTCTTGCGCCAACACATCGCGACACTGGACAACCTGCTCCAGGAGCGGCCCAAGAATTGTGGACTGGTAGGTCTCAAGATCAACCAATTGACTCAGGCGCACAATATTGCTGCCGACAAGAAGCTGCAGCTCCTTTCGCTCCCTAATGCGTTGGTCCCTTTCTCTGGAATGCCCCTGGTGTTGCAGGCGAACCCAGAGTTTGTTCATCTCGACGAAGTTGGTGAGGATAAAGTTGATAGAGTCGCCGAGGTTGCCTTCCGGGCCATCGCTATCAGTGGTGGGAAGGTAATCCCTAGCCTGCCCTGACAGATAGTATCGGAGGAAGAGGCCGCGTATGGGGTGCTGGACGCCGCGGCTCATGTCCATCATATCCTTCATGAGCTCCTTGACCGGCGCATCCGCGATGCCCATGTAGGCTGTACCAACGGTGACCATAAGGTATAGGCGAGGAATGATGTTACCGGCGTACTGGACGAGCTCGTAGAGATCGGCGAGGTGGTTGACAGGGTGGTTTTCGCGGAGGTGGACGGACAGGTAGCGCAGGGCGTCGAAGACGGCCATGTACAGCTCGTAGTACTGCTTAGGGCCGAGGCTGCTGGTTCGCAGCTCCGAAACGAGAGTTGAGCTGAGTAGCGGGTGAGCAAATTATCAGCTACGGCAAATTCAGAGCACTTACCAGCATTTCAGCGCATCCATTAGCTTGCCAGGAGTATCGAGACATTTTCGCATAAGCGAGGTCTGCTGTCGAACGGCAACCAGGGCATCCTCCAGGAGGCGCGCCTGGTCTTCGGGTGGTGCGGGTGTTGCCATGGCGGTCCCGTGCTAGGCGCCGGGTTGAATTAACCAAGATATAGTAGCCAGTCTCAGAATGTCTCCTTATCGACGCAATGGAAAGCTTCAGATGCGGGATGGCGATGGTGCGAAGCTGGCAGGCCCGTTTGGAGCCTCCACAGCGGCGGGTGGGACGGTGACGCGCAGGCAATCACGTGTACCGATTCGGCGTACTTTTACGACATGAACCGAGTAGCGACACGATCAAATGCCTTGTTCGAAGAATACACTTCCGGCGATTTGCATTGATTTTTAATGGTATCAATGCCGCAGAGATTATTTGCGGTTCTTTGCATCGTCTGTACGTGATGCCATCGGTGTCCTCACACAGACTCATTCCAACGAGCCACGACGTCGCTCTCAGCTTCAATAGAAGGCGGGCGACTGCGCCAGCGTCATCTCCGAGGACATAAATTTCAGCCATGCCTTCTTTATCGACAAGGGGGGGCCGACAGACATGATGTGCGTTTTGCCAGTTTGTGATCGCAGCACTCGTCACCGCCAGCGTAGTTCGGAACAAGACGTTTGCACACCTGTGTCTAGAGGCAACAACCTCCCGCAATCCCCAAAATGCGCACAGCATTTAAACAGCGAGATTAAAAATTAAATAATGCTTTCTTTTTCGTGATTATGGCCGTGGTTGTGGTGGCCACTAGAGAAGCTATAAGATGGGGCTCAGCCGCTGCGGCAACGTAGATCGCTCTCCTAACAACATGACATTTCGAATTCGTCCGGCAACGGCGAGAGACGCCGATTTTATCATCGGCGCCTTCGACTCGGTTATTCCCGTGCTTATCGAGGCCGGCAACGTCGGCCAGTGGGGAACGGAGCTCTTTTCCGACAAGGACGGCTTTCTGGACTCGACGCGCGATGACTTGGTGCAATCGGAACACTTTCGCACAACGGGCGAAGGAGAGCGAATCCGTAGCTTTGTCGCAGAGGCCGATGAGTCGCAAATTCCAGTTGCGTTTATCACCATCCGAGAGAGACACTTTTCGCAGCACGTCTCGTCACTCGGCGCTCTGAAGCCATACGTGAACGAAGCAGACAGTTTACCTGGGGGCTACTCTTATGTTGATGTACTGATAGCAGACCAGCGTGTGGATAGAAGCCAGCGGCGAGGCGCAGGAGCTGCCCTGGTAGAGCATGTCAAGCATCTGGCAAAGGCGACAGGGGCGCAAGACATATACGTCGATTGCTGGTCCGGTGGCGACGGAAAACTAGTACAGTGAGGCTATTCCTCAAGCTGGCGTACAGGTGCTAACCATGCAGGTACTATCACAACGTCGGATTCAAGTCAATTGCGCCGTTGGAATTTACAAAGAGAGACGGTAGCATCTGGAGTGGGATACTGATGCGGATGCGGCTTGATGCTGAACAGCAATGTCCGGATGGCGCTCATAGCTCGATCCAAGTTCAGAGGTAAATCTTGATTATGCTATCATGTTGTACTGTCACGTCTCACTTCTGCGCTTCGAAGTCGACTGCGGACACCAAACGGCCGACGACCTCGTACTTTTCGCTGAAGCGAGCCTCCCAGCCCTCGAGGGCCTCAATCTGCTCGGAATCGAGATCCCGGAGGGGATCGAGCGGGCCGTCGAGGTCCTTGGTCAGCATGTCTTCGTCGAAGCTATGGCTGGCGAGACCACGGCTAGCGTCGCGCCCGGCGAAGTTGGCGTAGGGGCCGCCGGGGCCGTAAAAGTTGCGGCCGCTGGAGACATCAAAGACGCGACCGCGAACGGCCATGAAGACGGGGCTGCCGTTCTCGCCGTTGAGGGGTAGCAGGGTGCGAGGGGTGTATGTGCGGAAGACGACGGGCGGCGGCGGCTTGGGGATTTCGTGCTTGGCGGGGGCGCGGAAGAGTGCGTATACGGCGTAAACGACGGCAGAGACGAGAATGAGGTTGAGGGGGGTGAGGAGGGAGTCACTGGAGAGGCAGCGGCCGGTTAGATGCTATGCCATCAGAAGCGGGCGGGCGCGGAACGGGTGGGTGCGTACCTGGCAGGCCCCTTGGCCGCCTCTTCGGTCATTCGTTGTTCGACGTAGTCCATTGCAGCGGCAGTATTGCGTATGGAGTGTTGCAGAAAGGGTATGGATGAAGGGGAGATGCAGTGGGCGCCGGGTTGTCGCAGAGGTGCTGCAGCGTCGGGTCGTCACCGAGGTGGAAGATGCTGGAAGTTTATGCCGGACCAGCCGGTGATGTCAGACAGCGCGTAGTACTAAATGGTAATATAGCCGGAGCAGCAAGCAAATAGAGCTGACAGTGATGTTTGCTTCCTGTGTACTTTTATCTATTTATTTATCTTGCTCCTTTTTTTGGGCCATTTTCCCCCATACTCTGAGCGCAGAGTATTCTTGGCGATTTTCTGTCCCATGCTCGCTTCCACCGATCTGCAATCCACGGCATGCAGATGCGAGCACTGTGCAGTTGAGTCGGTCTCGGAAGAGCAAACAAGGCCGCCAGGAGGTAGTATTATTACCCGGTTATTTATTTCCATGCTCAACGAGCCACACACTCCCTAGCAGGTCTGGTGACAGTCGACTGGGTCCCTTTGGCATCTAGATGCTATTAGAACGAGGTGGCCCGCCAGGGTGCACCGGGAGGCCGGGCCCGGAGCGGCCGCTACCAATAGGGTTACTTGAAAATAAAGATGAAGGCGCTGGCGACAAGGGAGTTCCTGCATGGAGTTGTGCTGGGCTGATGTTGGGCCGAGTCGAGTAGGGGAGTTGGGTTGGCAGCAGAGGGGAGGCTGGCGGTGGTAATTCTACAACGGGAAAGGAGCGGGAAAGGGGGGGTTAGGAAGAAGAGAAAAGGGCAAAGGGAAAAGGGCAAAGCAAAAGGAAAAAAGGAAAAAACAGCGAAAGCAAGAAACAACATAATACTAAATAATCCTGTGCATTACTCGGTCCTACGAAGCCTGTAGCAGGTACCTAGTACTAGTAGCAACAGGCGGTCAGTCAGCCAGTCACGCTGCAGTTAGGTACCTACCGTAGTGGGAGGTAGGCTGCTCTTCAGGTACCTCCTCTAGCTACTTACCTACCTTAGAGGTAGGTACTATCCTCAAACTACCTACCTACCTAGGTACTACCTCCTACTTACTAGGTATGTACCGGTACTAGCGGTGCCAGGCTGCTAGGCTGATAGGCTGATGGCTGATGGCTGATGGCTGCTAGTTAGCTCGGCCGATGAATCCTGGCGTTTGCAATCCTTCCCGCCGCCAAGTATTTACGACTCGTTACCTCTCAATTCTCAACCTCTCGTCCCATCTCCCAGCGCCTCCCTCGGCTCCTTCGTCTCCCTTTTTCCATTCCCATCCGCCATCTCTCCTTCCCATCGCCATGTCTCTGCATTGACCCTTCTGCTCCCTCGGTCTGTCGTCACTGGTGCGTTTGACCCCCCCCCCTGAAGGCCTTGCATGCACCTTGATATCCTTCCTGGGCCTGACCTGCCAGCAACTAATCAACCACCGCCATCACCACAAAAGACAAACGACGCCCGCCGTGACAAGAAATCTCTTGTGCATTGTCACACCCGTCTCATTACACAAGACGCCACCGCCAGACCGCACACCCCCATTGTCGCTCGCCGCTCCGCCTCGTCCGCTTTGGCCCGGTGCTGCAGCTGGCAGGGGCCGTTTCTTGGTGCCTTGCTTGGTAGACACCTTGTTGATTGTGCCTGCCTGCTTGTCTATGAATGAAAGCCTGTCGCTACCCGCTTGCAAAGTCGTCACTCGCTTGACTCACTCCTTCTTTGCTCGACGCCAACCGCCCAAGCGACGGCACGCTCTACTACTTGACTGATGCTCGGCTCGCTCGACGCGTCTACCTTTATCCATCCCTTGACAGCTCAAGTTGGACTGGTTCCCTCCTCTTTATCTGTTTCTCAACGCTCAACTGCCAACCAACAACCGCCATGGCCCTTGCCGTCGCCGCCGTCTCCTCCCTCGCAACCCTCTGCTACCTCTATCCGACAACCGTCTTCGTCTTTTCAGCCATTGCTTCCGTCGTCGCCACCTGCACCCTCCAGGACTTGAAAGACGATGACAGGCCTCTGAGGCCGAGCAAACGGTTTATCGTCATCTCCTACGGCTTGTTTCTAGCCACCTATGCTGCCCAGCTAGCACTTTTGTGCATCCATGCTGTTCAGCTCCATGCCTGGACTGTCGACGAGCATGTCATCATAAGCCACCTCTCATGTTTCCTCGTATTTGGCATCCAGTTGAGTCGCATTCTTGACTCTGATCGTCCCTCGCCCATTCCGCTCTGGGGCTCCGTTGCGCTGGCCATTGTCTTCGAGGTCGTCATTACTATTTGGTCGACGCTTTCCGCCACCACTAGCCTCGCCGGCTTTTTTGTCCTCGCTGACTTTGGCTTGAGCATTTTTCGCTGCACGGTGCTCATTGTATTGGCTTCTGCCGCTGTCCTAGGCTGGTGGACTGTTTCAGTACCAAACCCCGAAGCAGAGTCTCTTCTACCCAAAAATGACCAGCCTAATGGCTATGGAACGCAAACCGAAAATGAAGCCGAGTACAACTGGGAACGAAGACAGCGCGAAGCCCGTGAGGTCATGGAAAAGCGCCTCAAGCAAAACGGCAACTGGTTTCAATATGTAAAAGGATTCATGGTGAGAAATCCGCTGATTCTTTTTGCCCTGTCCATATGCTGACTTGATAGATCCTATTCCCTTACGTCTGGCCTGTCGGACACAAGGCACTGCAGATGCGAGCGTTTGCTGTCGTTCTGTGTCTCTTCGCCTCCAACGCGCTTCATCTACTGATTCCCCGCCAGACTGGCATCATCATGGACAGTCTCAGCGGCATCAATAACGTCAGCCCCTGGGTCGCCGTTTTAACGTATGCCGTGCTGCGTCTAGCCTCATCCGAGTGCGGCATCGAGCTCGTTCGACAGTGGCTTTGGATTCCTGTCAAATACTTTTCTCACGATGCGCTCACCCGTGCTGCTTATTCACACATGATGCACTTGTCTGCCGATTTTCACGACTCCAAGAGCTCCTCCGACATGCTTATGGCCATTCATGGAGGCAGCGCCGTCTCCAATGCTGTTGAGAGCATTTTTCTTCAAGCAACGCCCATGCTCGTCGATATGATGGTGGCCGTCGTCTACTTGTCCGTCACTTTTGGACCTTATGAAGGACTGATCACTATGGCCACGGCCACCATTTTTCTACACTGCGCCAGCCGCCTGGTGGCCAAGTCCAAGTCTGTCAATCGCAATCGCGTCAATGCCCTTTACCAAGAGCATTATGTGCGCCACTCTGGACTCCTGGGCTGGCAAACAGTTTCTGCATTCAACCAAATCGGCTATGAGGATAATCGACACGCTAATGCCGTGGCAAACCGTTGGCTTAGGGAGCAACAGTACGTGTTGAGCTGGCACATTTCGACTGCCTTTCAGACCATTGTGCTTTCTTCCGGGCTCTTAGCCTCTGCTTTTCTCGCCGTTTACCGCATTCAGAACGGCCTAGCGACCTCGGGCCAATTTGCCATGCTGCTCATGTACTGGGCTCAACTTACCTCGCCGTTGCAATTCTTTGCCAAGCTTGGCAAGAGCATGAGTGACGACTTTATTGATGCCGAGCGTCTTCTCGATATCATGAATACCAAACCTAGCGTCGAGAACAAAAAGAATGCCCGCCCCCTCAAGTTTGTCTCCGGAAAAGTTGAGTTTGACAAGGTTTGCTTCAGCTACGACGAGCAGAAGGGGGTCATTAAGGACGTCAACTTAGACATTCCTGGCGGCCAGACTGTGGCGTTTGTTGGCGCCACTGGAGCTGGTAAATCTACTTTGCTTCGCCTGCTTGATCGCTTTTACGACGTGACGGGCGGCGCCATCCGCATCGACGGACAGGATATTCGCGATGTCGATCTCTTCAGCCTCCGCGACCGCATCGGCATTGTTCCCCAGAACCCTATTCTCTTTGACGACACAATCATCAACAATGTTCGATATGGCAGGATCACGGCCACCGATGAAGAGGTATTCGATGCTTGCAGAGCCGCCTGCATTCATGATAAGATCGTGGGCTTTACCAATGGATACCAGACCCGTGTCGGAGAGCGTGGTGTGAAGCTATCTGGTGGAGAGCTTCAGCGTGTCGCCATTGCGCGTGCTATTCTGCGCAAGCCCGATATTGTGCTGCTCGATGAGGCGACCAGTGCCGTCGATACCGACACTGAGCAGCAGATTCAGCTTTCCTTTAGACGTCTCTGCCAGGGCCGCACCACATTCATTGTTGCTCATCGGCTGTCTACCATCATGAATGCCGACCGCATTGTTGTGATTGAGCACGGCGAGGTAATTGAGAGTGGCAACCATGACGAGCTTATCGGGACGGGTGGCAGATATGCCGACTTGTGGTCCAAGCAGGTCTTTGTGCAACCCAAGGGTGCCCCCATCAACATTACTAAGGCACTGGATGAGCAAAAGGACTCCAAAGCAACTTATTCTGAACAGGAAAGTACCCAAGTCTCTCGTACTGTTAGTGACAGTGGGGACGAAACGCCCTTGTCTGAGCAAGACTCTGGCGACGCCGCCCATCATGCCACCCCTAGAGCTAAGCGTGATCCTCTAGCGAGAGCCTCTATCGACAGCGATGCTATGAGCAAGGCTTCAAAACTCAACCCTGTGGCTCCTGAATTCACACCCCGCACTGCCACACCAAAGGCGATTACCAAGACGAGCAACTATGACAAATTGAGTTCGTCAGCTGAGAGGGCACGGCTCTGGGCTGATGAGGTTGCCGCCGCCAAGGCAGAGGAAGCACAGGCTGGTCTTGTGATGCCCACACCCAGCTCCGAAGCCAGGGACGAGTCAAAGGACTCTAGCGCTTAGAAGCTGCCAGAGGAACGAGTCGACTCGGTTGGAAATATACCAGATGTGCAATACAAGCACCCTCGCTACTCGCGGCGCATCCAGTCGAAGAGTGATCCTCCGTATGGGGATCTTGAGTTGACAAAGCCTATTCCAGTCGACCTTGCGGTGTCCAGTGTATGTTCCTAGCTCTAAATTTCAAAAGCTGGCGCGAACTAACCCAAGCAGAAGCGCAGAGTTTCTGCCCCTCATGCAAATCGCACGTCTCTTCCCAAACCAAAGGCGGTACCCAACGTGGACACTCCCACCCGGGCTCCATCAGGCGCGTTACCTGACTTGAAGGAAGATGCGGAATCAAAGGCACAAATCAAAGAAATAGAACAGAAAAACGACGAAAATGAGCCGCCAGCGCACGTTAGAGACGGAAAAGCTACCGGAACGCTGTCCAAAGTGCGTGGTAGTCGCCGCGGGCGCGGCGGATGGCTACGTGGACGTCGCGGGCGTGGCCCATCCGGCAACCTCCGAACGCCGTCGTCTACCGTCGACACAAATTGAACCATTGCTCCTATACATGCATAGCGGTGGAGTAGCTACATTGTATTATTTGAACACATTCATTGGCATGCACAGAAGGTTTTCAGCATTTACAACATTTTAGGGATGTTACTATGAACCTGCATTGAGATTTCAGTATGGATTTTTGTCATGGCGAGCACTGGCATGGTATAATACTGCACTATTTGCTCATAGAGTATGGTAGATGACTTGTTAACGCAATGTACTATACCCTATCACTGGAGAACAGGTTGCACCATCATAAGCCTTAAACATGGCAGCTGACGGAAGATAGCTTTAAACAACACTGTATCGCGGGCAACATGAATTCCTGCATATGTATGCACTATGCACGTAAATATATCATTGAGTCGTTATATATTTGTCAACGTCCAGCGCCTGGACCGCCAGCGCCACCAGGAGGAGGAGCACCGCCCATCATGTTACGGGCCCTAGTTAACATTAGTGCTGCGTTTCTTCTGTGTCATTTCAACCTGGAAGCTCACATCTCGGCAATGTTGGGGTCGCTCATGAGGCTGTTGAGGTCGGGCATGCCGCCGCCCGAGCCGAACTGGTTGGCCATGTCGCGGATGCGCGGGTTGCTCATGAGGTTGTTCATCATGTCGGGGTTGTTCATAAGGTTCTGGGCCATGCTGGCAAACATGGGGTTGCTCATGATGGAGCCGAGATCCGGCATGCCGCCGCCCGCGCCACCCGCACCAGCGCCCGCGCCCGCGCCGCCGAACATGCTGGCCAGGCTGGCAAAGTCAGGCATGCCACCGGCGCCCGTGCCGGGCGCGCCGCGCGTCGCGACGTCGTCCTCGCCGGCGTCGCCGCCCGTCTCCTCGACGCGGCGCTTGGCCGTCTCGTAGCCCTTCTTCATGGCGTCAGAGCCGCCGTTGCCCTCGTACTCGATGCCCTTGCCGTAGGCCTCCATGGCACCGCGGGCGTCGCCGAGCGCGAAGCGCGCGAGACCCAGCCGCGACCAGGCCTTGGTGTACGCGGGGTCGATGGCGACCGCGGCCTCGGCGTCGACGCGGGCGCTCTCGTGGTCCTTGGCGGCCGAGTGCGCGGCCGCGCGGTTGCTCAGGAACACGGCGTTGCGCGGGTGCAGCGCCAGCGCCTGCGTGTACAGCTCAATGGCGGTGGCGTAGTCCTTCTGCGCCATGGCGGCGTTGCCCTGGCTCTTGATGCCGTCGGCCTCGCGCTTCTTGTCCTCGGAGACGTTGTCAGCGGCGACCGGCTCCGCGGCGGGCGCCGCGGCGGCGGTGGTTGCGGCAGCGGCGGCGGCGGTGTTGTTGCGGGCCTTGGCGACCTCGTACACGGAGTAGATCTGCAGAAGGTTCTGCGCGCCAATGGCGCCCGCGACGGCGGCGCGGTCGGTCGGGTCGACCTTGAAGGACTCGGCGATGCAGTTGATAGCCACGTCGATCGAGTCCTTGTCGTCGGCGGTCAGCGTGCCGTCGGTGGACGAGGTGGCGAGGAACTCGCAAATGGCGAGCGCGAGCTTCTGCTTCGAGGTGGGAGCGGCCTGCAAGCAAGGGGGGAACAAAGCCACGGGGTTAGCACGGCGAGAACGGAGGGTGAAGGGAACCTCGGAGGCGGTGACGTTTGGAATGGCGGGGTAGCTTTTCTTCCAGACAAAGGAAGACAGGGGACGGAGCATGCGATAGGGGCGGCCTTCTGGGAGAAACGTTACCATTTTAGGAGGGTCTTTCGGTCGAGGACGACGAGATTGGGGATATGGCAGGACACGAAGTCGCTCGGCGGTGATGAGGTTGGCGGTGCGGGAGGATAGTCCGCGGCACCAAAAGGTGGGCTGGCTTTTTCTGCCGACACCCCACGTTGTGTTGGGTACGTATGGTGTTTGCCTGGCACCACAAGAACTACACATGTTTGCATTATTGTATTAAGTTATAGGAGCAAAAATACCCTGTGCGGGAAAAGCAAAAGTAGAATGATTTCTAATAGCTATAGAAACCCTAGACTCCAAACCCATGCATTTATTGTGTACAACTAATCAAGAACCGTCCCTTTTGCCTACTTTCTCTGCCGTCTTGGACGGTCCACATTCTTCACCCTGCGGTTCGACAGCGCTGCCACCTTGCGCGTCTTGGTATACACGCGGAGCATATCGCGCAGCACGATGAAGAGGCACCCGCCGACCAGGCTGCGTCCCCACTGCTGCTGGAAGAGGCCTGGGCGGCCGCCGCCGCCGCCGGAGCGCGTCCACGGGTTGCGCGGCGGTGCCGCGGTCCACTGCTTTGGCAGGACGAGACGCAGCGCCTCGCCGGCGGCAAAAGACACGCCGGGCAAGATGAGGGCGCTCACGATGGCGTTGGATACGCTGGAGAGAATCGCACCGAGGCCCATGCGCCGCACGGGTGCAGGAGGCGCTTCGTGATTGGCGACGGGTGCGCCACCGGCAGCACCCTCGGGCTGGGCGGCTGGAGGTACAACCGGAACGGGGGCGGCCTGCTCGACGCGTGCATCGGCAGCACCGTTGGCTTCACCAGCCTCACCAGCCGGTGCGTGGACTGCTGCCCCGTCTGGAGCGTTGTTTTCAAGTGCGGCGACAGCTGCCTCATCCATTTCCACCTCCTCGACAATAACTTCAAGCATGAGAGCGTCCTCGCCCTCGGCCGCGCCGTCGTTCTGCTCGCCTCGGATGTCAATCTGAAAGTCGTCCACCCGAGGGTGGTCATCTGCTTCATCTTGCTCCAACGCGTCGATTAGCGTCTGCAGTATGCCGACAATGCCACCCTGGGCGTGAGCCGCGTTGCGCGCCGCGTTTGCATTCTGGTTTCCATTGTTAGCGCCGCCTTCCGGCCGGGCCTGTACGGGTGGCAGGCCGAGGAGCTGGCGGTTCATCTTGGTCTCGTAGGGAAGAACAAGCTCCTTATAGAGGTTGTAGTAAACGGAGCGGATGTAGGGGAAAGCGGCCAGGGCGAGCTGGGGCGACGGAGGCCAGGTAAAGAACTGTTCATCGTGCAAGACGTGGTAGATGCCGTACTGCGGCTGTTAGAATCAGGTGATACACGTATGAATGGAACTGTACTTACAAAGGATGCTGTGGGTAGGAAAATCTTGTTGCTCCAACCAGGGAACAGGTGTCCTATGAGTAGGGCTGGGGCGACATTCATCAGGACCAAGGCGTTCGTGATGCGCTCCCGTGCAAATGCCAACGGCGCCGTGCGCCTACCGTCAATCATCATCTCGGGCCCCATGACGAAGCGCATCATGGCGTCCTTGCCGGAGAATGTCCACAGCGCCATCGCGCCGTACATTTGCATGCTAAACTGGACGCCCATGGAAAGGGCCGTGAAGAGCATCAGAGGACTCGTTCTGGTGAACCGCTTAGCGACAATGTCGTTCAGCATAACGACGGGGTCCCACGCGCCCTCCATCTCAATGGCCGACTTGCAGACAGGGCACTTGAGCGGGCGGTTAGACCGCTCACAGTCCGTCACCCACGACAGCATGCAGTCCTGGTGCGCCTCGAGCGTGCATGGGCATGGGTCGACCCAGGTGCCGGGGGGGTCGGAAGGGTCCTCGTCCGTTAAGCAGATGAAGCAGCGGCGAGGGGCGTCGGGGGCGCGCGGTGCGGTAAGGGCCTGCATGGCAGCCGCCGGAAGGGTCGGGCTGGCCTCTGCGCGCGCGCCTGTATTGTCGGTATCCATCGCTGGCTGTTATCGATGGGTTTTGCGGTCGGGGTTCGATGCGGCGGCTATTGCATGTTCGAGCGATGGGTCGGTGGCAGTCGGGCGATAAACGCGGCAGTCGCAGTCAGGCAGCCCAAGGACGGAGCGACGGCGGGGATGTGGATAACGAGTGAGGGGAACGGGGAACGGGGCTCGCGGGGCTGCCAGGACGAGATAAGGTGAACGAAGACGAAGAAAGGTGGTGATTGCCGAGCCGGCGCGAATCAGGCCGACGGCGATGAGAAACGTTGAGTGCGTGCGTGATGGCCGAGGCACACAGCGTTGAGCGCTGGTGACATCAGCGGGAGCAGGCGGTGGAGCTGACCAATAGGAGCAGTCCAGCCATGGATCACTTTGAAGCTTCATTGATCTTTCGAAATTATTTGCAAAGAATGCTAACAATGAGTTTCACCATGTTGAATCGTTTTCAGCAACTCGCAACCGAACATTGACGTAGCAGACATGGCGGTGCCGACAGGGTAGGAGAGGCGGTATCACACCACTTCACGGTCCCTATCCACCTTGCAATACAACCGTCGGATCAACTCCCATGCCAGCAATGACTTTGGCGCGTCAACGTCAGTAACTTTGCTAACTTTATTAACCTATTCATTCAATTCTATTAACCTTGTCAACCTCATCGATCTCAGTAAGACGCCCAAGCTCAGTAGGCTCAGCAACCCCATCAGCCTCGTCAAGTCACTCGCCATCAGATACATCCCAGCTCAGAACACAGAACGAGGGACGAGCAGGGGAACTTTCTCGTCTGCGTTGGAGATTATGGAGAATCCTTCAGCCTGATTAAATCGTGTTTCTTAAAATTAATGTCGCATATTCGCTCGTGGCGTTGCCATTGTGCATTAGGAGGCATCCACTTGCACAACTTGCTCAACACCACAGCCAAGAATCGCGAGACGATTTACCACGTATGAAGCAGGCAAAGTGATGAGATTACTCACGTGAAAACGTACTGGAGTACCCCCCCTGCTTCAAACGAGCCCAGGCGGCGGCTGGTCCCGTCCGTCTCGCTTGCGGTAGTATGAGCAAGTTACCACCCGGATGGCCTGCCCACACCAGCGCCGTAACCTTATAAAGCACCGCAAACCTCCTCACCTCCCCCTTGTCATGTTGTCATTTGTATAAATAACGGTATGCATCATCGGGCCCGAAACGATGCAGCGCCCCTGCCGCGGCCGAAGGCTTTCAGCCGACGCTGGCGCTTCAACACCAAGCCCCGCAGCTACGACACTCTGCCATGACCACGCCGTGCACCGACCTGGCCCGGCCCGGCTTGCTGGGGCTTGAGGTATGCATTGTCATCTTGGCGGTGCTTCACTCTGCCCATGCGGCGATGACAGCAGGCCGTCTGCAGCTGTTGCAGTGCGCCGTGAGCGGCGGCTGCGGCGAGCC
>LUFD01004173.1:67266-88229 GCA_003025255.1 Cordyceps pruinosa
ACGAGGTATGCTCCTTTTGGGCGCAGCGGCCATCTTTTCGAGCTCGGAAACAACTCTGCTTACTTTGCATAGCCTAGTCAGCTCCGGCCTTGCGCTCGCCATTCTCTCCATCGTCGTCCTGCTCGCGCGCATGGCGCTGTTGCAGCTGCGGCATTTTCCCCGGTCCGTCGGCCTCCTCTACGACGTGCTCATGGCGGGCCTCTGGGCCCTCGGGCTGGCGCAACTGGCTCTCGCGCGTGCGACGGCGCGCAACCTCAGTAACGGGAATGTGATCGATACGGACGGCGTCGTGGTGACGTGCTGGAGGCTGCGCGGGATCGCTGTTGCTACTGTGGCCAGCACATTTTACACAGGTCGCCTGATGTTCGAGCTTGTTTGCATATTTGCTGGATATACGCGTTCCGAGTATCGACCGATAGAACAAGACGAATGGGAGATGGAAAAGGGCGACTCCCTGGATAGCGCGCATATGCCGCAGGCATACAGCCCCGTGCTGGCATTCTTTCCTGGCGACTAGGCTGCGAGAGAGTCACGGGCGAGGTCTCGGGGCTGCAGGTCACACAGCATCTGCATGATGCAAGCCTTTCTGAGGTCGTTTAGGAAATGCGCTCAATCTGCGGCCATCAGGGCGAGACCGACGCGACCCTGGATACGGTTCCATTGAACATCGGCTGTCGGATGTTGGGCTGGCTTTACGTAGCATTTCAGGTTGGGTATACATCAGGGCTGGGTTGAATTTACAGTACATTCAATGATAGATGCGTTTTAACAAGTTTTATTTCAATCTATCTCAGCTACCAGCGTTTATTTGTGCTATCCAACATGTTAGCGAGACCATCTGCCAAACGACAGGATTCAGACGTACAGGGCAGTTGGAGCAAGTGCAGCCAGAGCCACAGTTGCAGGAGCCAGAGGAGGCACAGCCGCAGTCACCCATGATGGATATTGTTTGGTTGATTTGAGGGTTTTGTGTAGATTGTGTTGATGGATGCGAATGATGGAGGAAGAGAAGAAAGGGCAGACTTACTTTTGGAAAGGTGGGCTTATTTGTAGGCGGGAGGGGGAGGGGGCGAAGGAGGAGGGGCAGGCGACGACTGAGCGGCATCGTCTCATGCGCCGGCGCAGCCCGGATTGAAAGATGCTTCCGGGATAGTCAGTTGCTAGGGGTACGCGATGCGTCGCCGATGGGTGTACGCACTGTGAGCTTTGCTATCTGCGTTACGTAGCATCTCTGGATCTGCCACGCAGTCGCTGGCCAGTGCCTGATTGATGGGCTGAGGACAGCACTCCACCGCCACTGGCTACGGGTGGCGAGATGGCAGCATCTGAGCAATTTTTCTGGCCTTTTCTCATTGGCGAATGTCATAATGTTGGGCTGCTTCTTCATCATATAGCCCGTCGCGAGCTCCCGTCCTGACCCCGCCCGGGCAGCCACTGTGCGCGCCGCTACGCCGCCACGCCTCTACGACCAGTGGCTTCACGTAGCTTCGCCCGGGCGCAGCAGAGCACGCGATAATTAATTACTTTCCCTGGGCTTGCCTTTTCCGACGGCTACTCGCGTGCATCTATCTTCCTGTATCGGATGGAACTACCCAAAGTGCGTAGATCGCCGCAGTGAGCTGCATACCCTGGAGCAGCTTGTGACACGAGAGAGCAAGGACCAGTCCGCGATAGTCGCACGCAAGGCATTCCGGGAGCCGTGTGCACATCCCAGGCATTGAGATGCATAAATTGGACTGTTTTGAGGCTCGTGCCAAGAGTACAGGTGGCCCTCGTTGCTGTTGTTATCCAACCGGCTACGATCAGCTTTGGTAGAACTCCATCCGCCAAACGACCGAGTGCACAAGGCCTTGCTCTGAAATCCGAATTAAAAGAACCCCCTGAAATGGGCAGTAAATGTCAAAATGCGATATATATTTTGACGATTTTCCCCTCGAAAAATCCCGAATACGTCAGTCGCGATGCGTCGTGGATGACGCCGTGAACCCCGCCATCCCTTCCTCCTTACCAACCAAGCGCGAGAGGGGTAGAAAGAGCGGGAAGACGTCTCCCCCACAGAAGCCCCCGTTCTAGCAACAAGTCCCCAGCACCAACCACCAAATTCATCGCATCAACCATTTCGAGTGAGCCTCCGAGTAATTGCCCGTAAGCGCACCAATCCGACAAGCTCCTCCCAAACAGCGGGGAACGGAGCTACCCAGCTTGTCCAGCCAAAGCTCCCAGCTCGAGCATCATGGGATGAACAACGCATCGTCTGTCGTGTAACCTGATCATCATCGTGCCATCCTTTGTTGTCACGCCCCTCTCAACTTCTCAGCACATCCTGGCCACAGGTGTGACAAGCTGACCTGGGTGGGATCATTAAACCCAGGAGAGATTGCTATCCTCACCGCAATCACACGCAGCTTGGACGAGATCCGCCGGCCATGGCCTCCTCGTCGTCAGTCCCGCTCGTCGCGTCCATCGCCGACATTTATCCCCAAGACGCCCTCGCACAGCAGGCACCACGATGGGACGCCCTGTACGCCAGGTTTCAGTCCGCCTACGGCGCCGCGCCCACCTTCGTCGCTCGCTCCCCCGGCCGCGTCAACATCATCGGCGAGCACATTGACTACTCGCTGTACGCGGTACTGCCCATGGCCATCACCGCGGATGCCATCATGGCCGTGTCCGCGCGGCCCAGCAGTACCAGCACATACAGAATCCGCATCGGCAACGTCGACGACGCCAAATTCCCCTCGCGCCAGTTCGACCTTGACCCCGACGCCGACATTGAGATTGACGCCAAGGCGTCCGAGTGGACAAACTACTTCAAGAGTGGCCTCAGGGGGGCCCTGTCTCTTCTTAGGCAAAAGGCTGGGGAGGCGGGTGCTGAGTTCTGCCCCTGTGATATGGACGTAATTATGGATGGCACCGTTCCCGTCGGCGGCGGTCTCAGCTCAAGTGCTGCCTTTGTGAGCGCCAGTGCCCTAGCCGTTATGACAGCCAACAGCCGGGCTCCCGTCGACAAGAAAGAGCTCACCGAGCTCGCCATTGTCAGTGAGAGATCAGTTGGTGTCTACTCTGGCGGGTAAGTACGAACTCCCTGTTTTCTTGGTCTTGAATAAGCTGCTGTCGCTGGTATTCCTGCATCTTGTACCAACCGTAGCCGGTGTAGATGCCTCTTACACAAGCTGCATCCAGCACACCCCGGTTACGGTCGTGATTAAACTTTGTGGCGTTTGAAACAAGTCCACTGACACTCTGCAGGATGGATCAAGCCGCCTCAGTCCTCTCTGAGCTGGGATCTGCCCTCTTCGTCTCATTTAGCCCGCATCTTGATGCCAAGCCTGTCAAGTTCCCTCGCACAAGCCCGGAACTCGGCTTCGTCATTGCCCAGTCATTTGTCACGTCGACCAAGCACGACACCGCCCCGACCCGCTACAACCTGCGCGTCGTCGAGTGCAGCCTGGCCGCTGGCTACCTCAACGCCGTCCTGAACCCACCGGGCACCACCCTTCCTCTTGATGCTGGGCCCCTGCGGACCAGCCTTAAAGGGTTCCACGACGTCTACGCCGCCAACAACCTGGCCGGGGTTGACCAGGAGGAGCAGCTCCGACGGTTGATCAGCCTAACGGAAAAGACGCTCACGCAGGAAGAGGGCTATACCCGCGAGGAACTTGCCAATGTCCTCCGAGAATCCGTGGCGGTGGACCTATCAAAGATGGCTGCGGAGCAGGGCCCATCTTCTGTCGCTGCTCTCGACGATGCTGACCCCGTGACCAGCCTCGAGAGCCGCTACATGTCCAAGTTTACAGTTCGCGCCGATAAGTTCAAGATACGCCAACGTGCACTTCATGTATTTGGTGAGGCGCTACGCGTTGTGCAGTTCCTCAAGCTCCTCGAGAATTCGAACTCTGCGAACACCGACGTGAGCCGGAAGCTTGGCGACCTCATGAACGCGACACAGGACTCGTGCCGGGAGCTCTACGAATGCAGCTGCCCTGAAATCGACGACATCTGCCGCATTGCGCGCAGTGCGGGTGCATACGGAAGCCGATTAACGGGGGCCGGTTGGGGAGGCTGCACAGTGCACCTGGTGCCTGTGGATAGGATGGACGCCGTCAAGGCGGCCCTCGAAAAGGACTACTATGAGACGAGGCATCTCACCGAGGAGCAAAAGGCCCAGGCAGTTGTGGTTAGTCGCCCAGCTCGAGGCAGCGCTACCCTGGCCGGACACGCGGGGTCCTTTGCATTGTGAATAAGAGTAAACGAGATTTTGCTGTACAGCGCATGAATACGAGTACATATGTGTACATGAGACTTGACCAGCCAAACCTTACCCACCTAGTGTGCAGATGGGCTGCCGCGCAATGGCTTGCCGTCGACAGCTTCTTTTGACGACACAGAGTGTTAATGTGACACATTGATTAGTAGGGCTGCCAATCACGCTGCGCCGTGTTGACTGGGAGGGCCGCGGATATGCAGGCGTGCCACGGGTCCCCGCGAGAACCGAGTGCGACAACTAACCAACTTGGTACATACTCTCCGCTCATTTAAGGGAAATGGCTCTTCGGCTAGGACAAGGGCTGGCGCCGATGCAGGAGACGTGGCTGGATTTCGCACCGAGTCTACTGCATATGCAGCAAGTGTCCGGGGCGGGCCTAACGGCAACTGGAATGCTGGCATGATGGGCGAGTCCATATTATTGGTAGGTTGGTCGGCACGAGGTCGTAGAGAGAGCGGCAGAGAATCTTGGGCCATCGTTGGTGGCTGCAACAGGCCGGCCCTCTTCGGAGTGACATTTCCATGATCCCAGCATGTAGCGATGGGCTAGCGGCCAACGGCGGTCAACGGCCAGGGTCAGGAGGCCGAGATCCCGAGGGTGTTAGGACTCGTCATTTGCTCAAGACGCCACGACGGCTAGCAACGCCAGAAGCAGGGCTCCTGGGCGCCATGTCGCAGACCAACCATGCCCCTCTGCACGCTATTGGCAGACGCATGTTGGGCCGTCGAGGGCTCGGAGTACGACGTCGGCGACACCGTCAATGGCGAGTGGATCCGAAAAGGGTAATGAATAGAACTCTTGCTATTGTTCTGCGCACGGTCGGTGGAACCGGGTGCTGATCCGCCAGCCTTGTCGTGAGAGGGAGAGATTGACAGGTGGTGATACAGGGCGGCTGACGTCTGTTGGGTCGACGAGCAGGAGGATTTCTTCCCAGACCATCGAATCTGAGGGAATCCTCCCAGCGATAGATTAACTTGTAACGGGGCAGAGGCATCGCGCTGGGGACCAACCGCCCGCTCGATTCGCACAGCTGGCCATATCAGGGTCTGGAGGGTTAGCGCAGGCTTGTTAGCGCAAGATTTATTTCCAGAGATTTGCGGGGGGTCGTGCTTGTGAATGCAACAACAATCAATCGGCGCTTGGGTAGCTGGCGATCCAGCTACGAGGCAGGTAGGGAGGCAGCAGTGGTGCAGGTGGTCTGGGCTGACCACCTTGAGACCAGGAATATGTGCTGCAGGAACAAGCTGAGCTGTGCGTCTTGTAGCTGTTTGCGACGAGCGATAAATTTGGACTGGCGCAGTTGCGCTGGTGGACAAGGGTTGGCCGGGTTGGTGGTGTTGATGGTGTTTGTGGAGGGTGGATGATGGAAGCATCATGTCCATGTTTAATGGTGGTGATTGACGGTGACGCTTGGAAGGAAAACTGTTTTGCAAGAAATTAAACGAACAAGAATGATGAACATCGTGGACTGTCCTAATCTGGACTGGCAGGTGGCAGCAGGGGAAGGAGAGAAATTGTTCCGCCCCTCCATCGTCCTCCACCGCACCCAACCTCCACCCACCAACATCATCACCATTCAGCATCACAATCACCCACACCATCCACACCATCTGAACAAGGCCATCACCCCCAGTGTGCACTCCTCTGTCGTATCCACTGCTATTCAGCTTCTTCACTTGCATTAGTGTGCGTTTGCGTTTCGGAGCTGCGTCTACCCATGCACGCGAACGTCCTTCTAGAATGGTTCCCTTTGGCACCATCGACACCGCCCCAACGCCCAGCGCCAGCTCCGATGTCACCCCATCCCTCGCTGGCAAACTTGCACCGGACTCATATTCAACTACCGATATAACTGCGGCTTGCTGTATTCACCCAGCCGCGAGGTGGCCGGCTCCACCCGGCCGCCGCCAATCCGACTCGAGCATCCCATTTCCCTCGGCCATGTTGGCCAGATCTCTGACCGGCCCCCGCCGCCTTGTTCTGCATGGGTCATGGCACCCATTCAACCAGTCCAAAAGAATGACCTTCGTGCCCCCTCGGCCACGCAAATCGAGGGGCACCCTTGTGCCTGGCTCCGTTTCCCACCGTCAGAGACCCTCTGAGCCTACCATCCCCGAGCAATCTGCCTAGATGATCCTTGGCCAAGACTCGTGTAACTCGACTAGCTCTGCTTTCAGAATAAGTCCTGGCAACTCCTCTGTCTTACACGCTGGGCGTTTCCTGGCTCCACACGAAAAGCGTCTGTACTCGACGTGGCGTGCTGCTAGACCAACTTCAGTTTTCCGTCACGACCAGGTACATCCAGGTACATCCCCTGTCCGGCCGGCTTCGCTGCGATGAAATGGCAAATTGAAGTCGGCAGGCTAACCGGCCTCTCAAGTACTTATATCCATCCATGTCCTGCGCGCGCCACGCAACTACTGTTCCATCTTGCCTCACCCAACAGCAGCTGGCCATCACGACATCAACAGTCTGTTGGTGATCCACCCGGAAGAATACGCACACACCCAACCCACCACAAAGCCTGCCGTTGTGCAAAGGTGCTGAGCCAGGTACGCATTACCAGCCCTGCCGCCACCTCGATAAGGAGGGGCTGTCCCATCCTAAAGCTAACTGTACATAAAAGCGCGTCCCCTCTGCTTCTTTATAGTTTGCACAAGGCTGCCGCCGCAAAGGATCTTTATAGAGTGGATGCCGCCATCTGTATCACAGACATTTCCCCCTCAAACATATTCCTTGCCGTATAAAGACCGTCATGAGACTCCCTACTCCAAACCACCTCCCCTCTAGCTTTTATCCGGAAGACAGCATCTTTTCAGGAGCGGTTACAACACCGAGATCTGTCTGCGCATTTAAAGGCCCCGGAATGGACGGCGTCCCAGACACGATGAGCGCGGATGATGCCAAGGTGCTGATTGGAAGGTTGCTTCAGAGGCTGCCCGAAGAACAGCGCGTCCAGTTTCTGCAGAGTCAGCTTCACTCTCTCAGAAGCAGAGGTTAGTCGTCCGTGTGTGTAGACGGGAGTTGGACTAACACAGCTCAGAGATGGGACCCCAAGGATTAAGTCGTGCTGTAACAGGACAACGAACTAAGCGTTCCAAAAAGTTTTCATCCGACTCTTCAAGGACCGCTGCGTGCGACTCTGTCTCGCCGTCTTCCACCCAAGACGCGGACCCGGGCCATCAATGTGGCTTTTGCAAAGAGATGGAAGTGCCCATCTTTTGCGCCAGGAAGAATGACTTGAAGCGACACATGGGAGATTTCCACCATGCCATCACGGAGTATCGCTGCCCGGTACCAGGCTGCGATTACAATACTGAATCGAAGAGGCACTTTTCACAACACATCAAGATAGACGGACGCCACAAGCAACTCATCTCAAACAACGACCTTCCTACTCATAAATTTCATATCCGCGACCCGGTTGTATTTGCTTGCGGGTTTGTCAACTGTTCGTTACTGATGGAAGTCCCACCCGGCGGCGACGACGAGAAAATATTCAGAGAGTACATCGAGCATGTCATTAAGCATTATGACGATGAGAAATGTCCCGAATGGTCGTATCAGGCGAGAATGCAAACTCTTCTGCGCCAGAGTCGTATGCAAGGGATAACGCAGAACGTCGACACGGGCAGCCTGAGCTGGGACTTCAAACACTCCACAGAGTTACGAAGGGACTTGTTATCTGGCAATATTCCTGATAACGAGGTAATGCTCCGACGAGCTTTTGCACTAGGAACAGGAAACTACTCAGGGGAAAGCCTCTCGCGGCATCCTATGCTGGCTGTGCGTGGACGCACACCACCTCGAGGGAGAGGGCTAGGGAGGAGGCGGCAACGCCTGCGAAAGAACCCGGCCAGTGGGAGTATATCGGCGCAATACGACTACGACCCATCCTGCCAGACCCATGCCTCAGTCCCAGAGTCTATTGCAACACCAGAAATGGCCATGAGAAGAAGCGTTGATCCTTCACCATCCCCCGCGACATATGGAGGCGGCGGAAACACGCCAACAACACCTTTGGGAGAAAGCTTGGTATACTCCGGGAACTCTCAAGAGGTATTTATGGGCGCCGAAGCCAGCCAGCTTGATCCCCGAATGTACCCAGCTGTACCCGCGCAGCATGCATTTCCCGGACAGCGCGAATTGCCCTCATTTCTGATGGGCAACGGGTTTGCGTTAGAGGCCGAGCCCACCTTTTTACCGCAAAGCTTGAATAATCAAAAGTTCTAAAGTCGCACCGGCGCTCGTTTCAATCCTGGATTCGAACAAGCTCTGCTTCTGCGATAGAGGTGAATCAAGCTTCGCAGGACAAGCAGTCTTGCCTGCAGAAAGGAATTTTGGAATACCTAGTGTGGACAGTCTGCGACTGTCAACTGCTGGACGAATTTATCGAATATCTGTTTTTGCTTTTCATTTGGGACTTTCTTTTTTGATTTGGTTGGCTCGATGCTTGATACTCTTTTTGTCTGTTGTTTGGTATATCACTGGTGGCTTTATCTTGTCTTTCCCTGGTTCCCCAGTCGAGATATGGCTTGACCTATTTCTTATGTTTGGAACTATAGATGGGAACAACAATGGCTCGAATGTCGGTGGCGACTCTGCTCGAATTTTGACGATTTTATAGAGATAGATGGCGACAATCTTAGACGGCGGCTTGGAATGATTTACATCCTGTTGGTTGTAGTGCGGATACAATATCTGTTTGGTTTGAGTAGTTCGAAGAAAGCAAAGTCCAGGCACAAAACAAACCGAACCTTTGATACAGTTTTCTACTTCTAAACATTTTGCACAGCCACGTTGCCCGCTCGCTATTTCGTCGCTCTGCAGTTGTGATATCTATAATACATGCGCACACCACCCATTTACTTTATAGTCTTGCCCATTCTCATATATCTGTTGCATTCAGGTAACGGGAGTAGATTCCTTGCAGTACAGACACCAGCGCTGAGAAACGACTGGCACATGAGAGACGGACAGAGGGCGTGAACGTGATCATCATTATGCATGACGATTTATGCGGCTGCAGCGGACAAAGAAACGTTGGAAAAAAATCGGAGACTAAAATTAGCTTGGCGAATGCGAATCCCAATCCCGCGTGGTGTATCACCAGTTGGGTCGGCGGTTGAGGCGAAACACGGGGTCTCATGCAATCCATCTATTTTCGGCAGGCAAAACAAAGAGATCAAACAGTTACGCCGCCTTCAAAGAACCCCGCCCCCGCCACCGTCCACGAGGTATCCCGCCGCACAAACAACAGTGGACGCATGGCTTGAGGCGGGCTTCAATGGAGAGAGTCTGGTTTGCTCCTGTCTGCATGTATCAGTTGTGAGGAGGGATCGCTTCTTCTGCGGACTGTTTGTTCGCGGAGGGGGTTGGAATTGGGGATGGGTTTCGGTTTCCTGGTAAAGGGATGCCAAGTGGGAGGCAGCCACTGAGCGATTTATTATATGAAAGAAATGCTGGGAAACGCAGTCCGAACACTGGGGAAAACGATCAGTCGACTTGGCGAAGAACCGCCGAGACGGAACCCCACGAGCCGTGATGCACGAGACATTTCACAGGGACTGTTTCTACACTGGCCCACGTTGCACTGTGTCGAAGACATTGGATTACCCGGAATAAGAAGAAGAAGGGTGTTGGAAACCGATTACCCACGTTGCTGTCATGCAGGGGGCGGCGCATGCCTCGCAACCCGACCGGCCATCTCTCATTGGGCCCTGGTCGCTTGAGACACGCTCTCCGCATGGTGCAAAGGTGCTTCGGCGAGACCGTCGCATAAGAAAGCGGCCAGCAAGTGGACGAGGCGCAGCATGCCCTCACCCTCCGCATTGGTGTGCGTCGAAACCAAGGTGCGTGGCTCGGGAAACGCCCTGCTGCAGGCGATGGCCGTTTCCTTCAACGGCAGCGAGGCTGAGATGATGGGCACCGGGGCTTGCGCAGCCCGTGTTTGAGCCCTGCGGCCACGAAACACCACGACAGGATGATGAGGCTTTGCGGAAATCTGACGGGCTTGGGACCGTGGGGGCATGCCATCGGAGTAGACCGTAGGTTTTGGGGTGTCTGAATGATAGCCAGCCGGGACGAAGAGAGGCCAGAGCCGCTGAGCGGAAAACGCATTGGTCATCAGCTATGCCTCTCTGGCGGCGAAGCCATGACAAGGGCACCTCTTCAGGGCCGTTAAGTGATCCTCTGGTACCGTCCTGTTGGGCCACTAATCAGCATAGATGATAGGATTTCATCAGTGAAGGAAAAGAGCGGCGCATAGGGCGGAGCAGGCAAAAAGACGTCGTTCCCTTCCTGAACGGGGAGCATTGTGTGGTAGTAACGAGACTCTGGCCCAGGCGGACTCCGCCGGGTGGGCGCTGGGCCGCTTCCATTCGTCAAGAAGACGGGCAGGGCCAGAGGCAGCCACCACCGCAGACACGCAGCGAGGGTGGATGCTATAGCGGCAGGGGCTGCGATGGTGGCTGGAAGGGACAAGAGTTGCGCGTCGTGTGTCTTGACTGTCGAGAGGGGAGGGAGAAAAGCGAAGAGGAGCCGACGGCTCTTGGTTGGTGGAGCGGAGCAGCAACGGTGTGACCCGGCAAATGTACTAAGTACTGTTGTGCGGCCTTGTACAAGCCGTCCGAGTCGCCGTGCGCAATTGGATGGGGACGCCCGACATCAGATACCGCCCAGTGTGACACGCAGTACAATCCACGTCAAGTGACTGGAGCAGAGGTGTGACGGGCCGTCAGGCCTTCCGTGCCACCTCGGGGAATTATGATTTTGCACGACGAGAACGCTTTCGCTGCTGTGTTCCCCGGCGTCTCCATCCGTCTTCCAACGCGGGTGCGTTGCATTGCGTCCTCCTGGGCCGGTGAATCATCTTGCGCCCAGCCAGGCAGTCATTGTCCCGGCGCTGCCGTGTGCGTGTCGCTGCTGGCTGAGCAGTTGAGAGCGGACGGTGGTGGCAAGGCACAGAATGTCAGACACGCGAGCCAGGGCCATCCCAACCTCGCTCAGCCTTGCACACCACGGACATCAGTTCCCCATTCGACTCGAAGTGTATGTATACGCAGGCGTACAGAATGTGGCGTGCAAGCGTTGTGACTCTACAATTAACAATTTGTTAGGTGCTAGCGTCGGTGTGGGCTTGTACTAGCGAGCCACACATCCCCCCCTCTCCCCGACCCAGGGGACGACGGGCTAGAAGAGTTACTCATTGATAGCATTAGCAAATACGACCGTCATTACCGCGGAACTTGTATATACCGACGTCGAAGAAGCTTGCCGAGAGCCTACACTAGAAGTCTGCAAGGTGTCCGAAGTGTACCCGCTATGCCCGCCCGTCAGTTATGCGAGCCCGGCGCCGCCTCGCCAGCATCCCTGGACCTTTTCTGATGAAGGACGACTCATTGCCTTTTGGAGCTACTGAAGCGACCGTTCGAAGTAAATCTCGCCCATCACCTTCATCGTCGACGCAGGATCGAGCGGTGAGCGGTGGAGATGACACGATCGAGCCACCCGGGGTCTGCAAAGCGACAACTCCACCCCGCGTGGCTGCCACTCGGGATGTACTCGTTAGGCTCTGGTGAGTAAAATTACTTACACCGAGAACCCCCACGCTAACCGGCGCTCGCTGTGCGGAAAGAAGTCAAGGCAGAGTAAATGACGGTCAGCTTGAATGCGCCATTTTGACTCTCGGTGTTGTTCAATGTAGGACAGCGGACAAAGGCCGCAGTGGCTTCGGGTCTCAGCCGCTCTGCGGCTTGGTGATCGGCAAGCCTCTTCGTCAGGCTCTGGCTGGAACATGCTGGCAGTTGATAGGGCACCCGGTGCAATGGTGCGCCAACAGAGACAAGCAGCCCGCCCCAGGGTTGGTGGGCACGCGAAGCGCCACAGTACTATTTTCAACCAGTAGGTGGATTGCTTGCCTTGAGCAGGCAAAGCGGTATTTTCTTTGGCCGCAATTCAATGGTCAGTAGCGTCACCGGACGCCTGCAGCCAAATCAACGCAGATGCTCCGGAGACGACTGGCGCACCAACGTTGAATCGATGACCAAACAATTCTTTGTAAAGGTAGTACAGCAGACGCTGAGCATTCCGCTTCTCAAAGAAAATGGGACGTGCCTAAGACATTTCTGATCTGCCGGCCCCGCGAAAGCTTGAAGCGTTCGTGATCCACACCGCTGGTGGTATTGCTAGTGTGAAGCGTTGTTACTGCACATCTCTCACCCCCCAGCGCGCATGAGGTTTCGTACGACTTGGTGTGCCGTGTCGGCTACGAACCTGGCGCGTTTTGAGTATCCCGACGACCACATGGCTCACAAAGGTGGTTGTTGCCGACAAGTCAACAGAGCCAACCTTGCACGTCCGTCCGGACTGTCGTCGGGTTACATCCCCGCAG
This sequence comes from Cordyceps pruinosa, assembly GCA_003025255.1. Lineage (NCBI taxonomy): Eukaryota > Fungi > Ascomycota > Sordariomycetes > Hypocreales > Cordycipitaceae > Cordyceps > Cordyceps pruinosa. The sequence goes on from LUFD01004173.1 coordinate 79,926, forward strand.
TTGCTGCCACTACCCGTCTGTAGAGGCCGTCCAAGTACCATTCCTGTGTCTGTGCAGGCTGCACAACGGACGGCCCGATCTGCGGCCGGGACAAGGCTGGCCGACGTTTGAGGTGTCGCAAGCTGTCGAGCACAGTTCAGCCCGACGCGCGGATGATTCGGTGCTCGTTCAGGCCATCAGGCATGCTAGCGCAGTTTTCTTGGACGACAGCAAGGATATCTGGTACGAGAGGCGTACATACAGAGCAGCAGAGGCCATTGTCAGAGGGTGCGAAACGACGGATAGCAGCTCAAGGTGTCAAGACGCGAGCCCACTCGAGCGGCCAGGATCCGTCCGACGCAATTTGCCAACACACACAAAAGACGACGCCATTGGACACAATCCTAGTCAGGCCTCCTGGGACGGCTTTTCGGCTTCTGGTTGGCTCGCAACAATCCAAACTAAAAAAAAAGAGGTCCTGCAAGGCCATTTCGTCCCTCGCTGCACACCCACTCTGTGAGCACAGACTCCGTCAGCGGGCCCATCAGCATGGGTGGCCTGCCGACGCTACGTTTCAGGATGTCCTTGGTCTGCGGTGAGAAATGACTTGGTTCCTGAAACGGGGCCTTTTGGACCTGAGGACCTGAGGACTTGGGAGGAGGGTGAGCGAGTGGAAGGAGGCAAGTGGAAGGCTGGGAGACAGGGAGACAGGGGGACCACGGCTGGATGGGTGACGCCAATTCGACACCATCTCGACACCACCAACTGTCCAGCCCCAGGCAAGAGGGGCCGCATGTCCACCTCTGTTACGACGAAACAACCTTGTCTGCGGTACTGCCTTGTCTGCGGCTGGACGCATTTACTTTTTCCTGCCAGCTCTGCAGCGGGTTTCGTCTCCTCTCAGTCCCTTCTTTTGGATATTCTAGAAGCCCTTCGCTTCGCCCCGGCTTCCCTTCTGCTTATCATCCTTCCCCCAGCAACCTGGTCCCTCTTATTACTATCCATCTGTCCCCCCCCCTGGCCGATGTACGACACCACGCTGATGGCTACGTCCTCAACGTCGCTCTTTCAACATCTGTCAACCTTTCCCAAATCAAGGCAGCGCCTTTTGTTTACACGATTCACCCAAGATATTTCCGATTTCACCCTGCGCTCCGCCAATAGCATCATCCCCAACACCGAGGCATTTCTTCTCGAATCACCCGTCGCCGACTCGCCTCGGCTTGACTCGACGGTGTGATTCTCACGACAACCATCTGTTGCTGCGCGTTCTGCATCGGAGGTACTGCATTTGTTGCTCTGCTCCTCCCTGATATCCTAATTCATTGATCTCTTTCGACTACGACCACCTCGCGAAATCCAGCTCCGCCACAGCAGTCGCAAACCAGCCACTTCCTCTTTCACGTCGGCGCTGGCTTGTTTTCCGGCTCTCGCCCTATCATCTCACCATGTTCCCATTCAACGGACATGACGAGAGCGGCCCTCAGCCCCTGACTGATGAAGACCACCAACTGTTGACGTCGCTCGTCCAGAAATATGGACACTCTAGCATCATGTATGCCTTGACAGGCTACGGAGACTCTTGTATGTAATTGTTCGACGCCGTCAAGATGGTAGCTAACCTGTCAGCTCGCGCCTCTATATTCTCCGCCAACACATTGTTAAGCAGCGCGGGCGCCAGTATGAGCGCCCCCTCGCTAGCATGGACGAGCTCGGAGGCATCTCAGTGTAGATCTGACGGCGCCTCTATCCACACACAGCACACATGGCCCGAAGTCGTCGCTGAAATGCCTCCCATGCACGACGCGGAGACTGGAAAGCTCGCCGAGCGCTCGTGGCTCGACTCACCAGCGCCCGTACCATCGCCTATGATTGCCGAGGGAGCCTCCCACCCATCGCCACGACTCATTGCCCCGACTGGCAAAAAGTACCAGTGTCCGATGTGTTACCTCGACAGCAGCCCTGTTGGCTTTGGTCGCAAGAGCGACTTCAAGAAGCACCTGCACAACTTTCACGGATCGGATGTCGTCTGGATCTGCCACACAAAGGGCTGCCACCTGTCATTTTCTACGGAGCGAGCCTACAGCACCCACGCCAAGGAGGCGCATCGCATGAAGGCCCTGCCCAACAGCACCGCTCGAACCGATCTGTGTCCACAAGTCGTCTTTTCTTGCGGGTTTGCGACATGTCGCGATCGGCTTTTCGAGGCTGCCTCGGCAGAAGATGCCTCGGCCACACGCGACAAGCATTTCGAACACATCGCCAAGCACTTTGAAGACGACTTCGACGTGAGCAACTGGGAGTACAAGGTACAGGTCCAGAACCTGCTGAGGCAGCAGCAAGTGAAGCCAGTGTGGAAGACGTGTATATGGCCGAAGGAGAAGCGCCAGCAGCTGCAATGGCGGTCACGATCGTCGGGAGATCTTCGGCGTATGCTGGAGGCACGTCATCTCGGGTCTGACATTTCTCAGATTGTTCGTCTTGCATTCATCCTGGGCAACGCGCCGTTTTCTGCTTCTGGTGCGGCTCCTCCAGGCGAGCTCGAGTCGTACTTCCAGCTCCCTTACCGAAACCAGTGTCCTATTGATGCTCCTACACAGTGCGCTTCGCCGTCGGCTGTCAAGGGAGAAGAGGACAGCTCGTCGACTTTTAGCTTTTCGAAGTACCGATCTAGCACCCAGACGGTATTCCGGTTGTCTGGGCGAAACTCAAAGAGGGCGTCTCGGCCGCCGACACCGAACCCCGTAACGGAGATGGTGCCAGACACAGTGATGGCAGAGGATGGTGGTGCGGCTGGCCCGCACCCAGGTACGCCATTCCAGATTCCCAACGAGACCGTGTGGCACGACGCGCCCAAGTTTGCGCCGGAGCAGCCGGTGATGCACAAACCGATTGAGCAGCCGATGGAGAGCCCGATGATCTATCCGCTGCAGGGCCAGGACCAGGCGTACGCGACGTGGGCGGGTATGGACGCACCCATGACGCACGGCATGGATGGAATGCAACACCACCACCAGATGGACGGGATGCACATGCACTATCATGCGCACGCGCAGCACCCCAACCCGCACGCGCAGCTGGGTAGTAACGGCGGCATGTACAACAACTACCCTGTTAGCGCCAGCCCGACGTCGACGGTGGTGCGGCCAGGTACGCCGACGCCACACAAGCGGCCCGGCTCATGGAGCCGGGTGATGAGCATGGAGAGCCTGCGGCCGAGCAAGAAGATGTCGGCGCAGGACATGGGCGCCATGATGCCGACGTCGATGGGCATGTAGGCCCGTGACTGATGTCAATTTTTCCTCTTTCCTTTCCTTCTCTTCCTCTCATTCCTTACTATACCTGTTTTTAACTTGATGCCACATGCATGTCTTTGGATACCATTTTCTATCAGTTTTTACGCCTGGCATGCCTGGACTTGGCTTCGTCCCAGATACTACCTTGCTTGGAGACATTTCGGTTAGTCTTGGCATGTCTCCTTTCCTTTTCTACACTCCTTATGCGTCGTTCTTGTATCTACACTCACAGAGCGTGGGACGATAATGTACATCTAATACTGGGGGAACTGGGCGGCTTCATTTGTTTGTTGTTGTTTGGGATATTTGCATCGTCCTCTTTATACCACTGGGACTTTTTCTGTGTTTGACAGTTTTTTATTTCACATCTTTCGAGATACCATTTACTGTGCGTTTTCTTTTTGAACGGACTGGCATCATTGCGCAAGAGCTGGCAGTAGGCCGGGCTTTGGACGGCCACCCAGTGTATATAGGCTAGCGGAACCGGGTTGATTCTCAGTTGAAAATAGCGGATGATGAATACACCACATTGATGATCCAACCGTGTTGTGATGGGCGTTTCGGGTGTTGATGTTGTGTAAACAGATCTGGATGCGTGGTAGAAGTGTTCTATGGAGTGCTGTTATCTACGAGGCGGCATGGATGTACATGGAGATGACGCGTCTGATTATGCGATGCATGTATACACGTATCTTACGTACCTTGCATTGGACATTGGATGGTGATGGATTTGCGGTGTGCATTAATCCATCGGCAATGCACAGTTATGCTCGTGTGTCGGCAGCCGGTGTCGGACGCAGGGCAGCCCCACGACCGGGCTGGAGCCGAGGAGGTCCGATAGCGGGGGGGAGTTGCGGGGGATGGAAATTGGGAGGCGAAGAGTCGGTTGAGCTGGGAGGGAAGGAAAAGAAAAAGAAGAAAAAAACAACAACAGACAGGGCAGAGGTACGAGAACTGAGATGTGGAAAGAATTTTCGTCTACGGGAATAATGGGATCAGGAGGGCGAGTTGTATGGGCAGTGGGTGGTGGTACATGAACCAGTGGCGCCGTGTTTGGTTGGTTATCTCTAGGTACGAGGTACGGGGCAGGAATGGAGGGACGGGTGGTATGAAGGCTCTGTAGTGGCAGTTCAAGAGAATGGGGTGTTTGGATATGATTGAATCACGGCGATTGATATGCTGGGGGATAGTGTATCTGGGTTGGTGTACAGATTATATGGTGTATATTAGACGGCTGGTGATGGAGTGGCTGGCTGGCTCCGACGCCGCAGAGGGGACGAGCATGTGAAGAACTGGCGTACAAAGAGTTGTTGGATGGATACTAGTAGGTCGAAGGGAAGGGGTAGTGCTTTTTTGCTGGCTGGGATGCGGTTGAGTAGGTTGGCTGCGTATTTGTTTCCTGTCGGTAGAAAGATGACATGGACAGCCAACAACCCATCGGCATGAATCGTTGTGTGAGGTAGGTTGTCAAGAACATATGCCAATGTCTCCTGGTCCGCTCCGGTCGCGCCGAGAAATGACTCTGATAAACCGGCTGAGTGGGCTGACTCGAAGTCGAACCAAGAGCAAGCAGATGGCCTTTGTGCACTATAAAATCGGGAATTAGCCCCAGACCCCACTAGAACCCCAACTCTGAATATCGGCCTGGTCTGCTCAGTTCTCAGTTACCTGTGGCTGTAGCGGCTAAGGAACTTGTCCTCTCGCCACCCGTTTTTTAGCCTTTTTTTTTCTTTCCCTTCCCGCCTGCTTCCTCCCTCCTCCTCTCAACATCTCAACTCTCTACCCCGCCAATTCTCGTCTCGACGACAATTCTTCACTCCAGCCACTTCGCCATCATCCCCTCCCGTCGCTGGTTTCCATCCTCCATCATGCTCCGGAGTCGCCAGGCCGCCAGGGCCGTCAGGGCTCTGGGCCAAACGCGTCCCTTTACCTCCACAACCGCCCCCGTCACCTCGCGCGCCCAAAGAAAACTGCCGCTCTCGCAAAGAAACAAGGCCACCGCCGCCACCGCCTCGTCCTCTGCAACGTACGTCGCCATTGCCTCCATTTTCTGCTGCCCTTTCTGTTGCTGCTCGTCGTCTTGGCCGTGTTTTCTGGCACTGTCTGGCCAAACAGACCGCCGTGCCCGTGTCTCCACAGCGCCGCAGCCGGCATCGGTCACACCAACGCCAACGCCAACCTCAAGCCTCACGATGCAACAACATCTCGACACAGTCCCAGCGATACACTTTCCCCAAACTTCCAATCCTTTTCAATCCCTTCCCTTAGTCCTTTCAATTCCTCCAATCCTTCTATTCTTCCAATCCTTCTATTCTTCCAATCCTTCTATTCCTCCAATCCTTCTATTCCTCCAATCCCTCCCTCACTTCCATTCTCTCCTTTCAATCCAACCCCCCCTTCCCCGCTCCAGATGCTAACAATCACAGCACCGTCCGCGCCGCCCCCAGCCCGGCCTTCAACGCCGAAACCCAAGGCCATGTCCAGCCTCTCGTCAACCCCAGGAAAAGCGAAATGGACGAGTCCTTTATTGGCATGTCCGGCGGTGAAATCTTCCACGAGATGATGCTGCGCCAGGGCGTCAAGCACATCTTTGGCTACCCCGGCGGCGCCATCCTCCCCGTCTTTGATGCCATCTACAACTCGAAGCACTTCGATTTCATCCTCCCTCGCCACGAGCAGGGAGCCGGCCACATGGCTGAGGGGTACGCCCGTGCTTCTGGCAAGCCCGGCGTCGTCCTCGTCACCTCCGGCCCCGGAGCTACCAATGTCATCACACCTTGCCAGGATGCCCTCTCAGATGGCACTCCTATGGTCGTCTTCTCAGGACAGGTTCCAACAACTGCAATTGGGTCAGACGCGTTTCAGGAAGCAGATATTATTGGCGTCTCTCGGGCCTGCACGAAGTGGAATGTCATGGTCAAGAGCGTTGCCGAGCTTCCTCGTCGCATCAACGAAGCCTTCGAGATAGCTACCAGTGGCCGCCCCGGACCCGTCCTCGTAGACCTGCCCAAAGACGTCACCGCTGGCATCCTCCGACGTGCCATCCCCACTGACACCGCACTACCCTCACTGCCCTCCGCCGCCTCTCTCGCCGCCATTGAGGTTGGCGACCGCCTCCTCCAAGCCTCTATCCAGCGCGTCGCCGAGCTCGTCAACAAGGCTAAGAAGCCTGTCATTTACGCCGGCCAGGGTATTATCCAGTCAGCCGGCGGCCCCGAGATCCTGAAGCAACTCGCCGACAAGGCCTCCATCCCCGTCACCACCACCCTTCAAGGCCTCGGCGCCTTTGACGAGCTGGACAACAAGTCCCTTCACATGCTCGGCATGCACGGCTCCGCCTACGCCAATATGGCGATGCAGGAGGCCGACCTCATCATCGCCCTCGGTGCTCGATTCGACGACCGCGTCACTGGCAACATTAGCAAGTTTGCGCCCGGTGCTAAGGCCGCCGCCGCCGAGAAGCGCGGCGGTATCGTCCACTTTGAAATCATGCCCAAAAACATCAACAAGGTCGTTCAGGCCACCGAGGCCATCGAAGGCGACGTCGCTGCCAACCTACGGCACATGCTCGCTTCCGTCGAATCCAGGTCCATGGAGGATCGTAAAGCCTGGTTTGATCAGATCGCTGGTTGGAAGGCTAAGTGGCCGCTCTCCGACTATGAGCGCACCGAGCGCGGCGGCCTCATCAAGCCCCAGACCGTCATCGAAGAGCTTAGCAACCTCACTGCCGATCGCAAGAGCCAGACGTACATATCCACCGGCGTCGGTCAGCACCAGATGTGGACGGCTCAGCACTTCCGCTGGCGCCACCCACGGTCCATGATCACCTCGGGCGGCCTCGGCACTATGGGCTACGGCCTGCCCGCTGCTATCGGCGCCAAGGTCGCTCAACCTGACGCCCTTGTCATCGACATTGACGGCGATGCTTCCTTCAACATGACCCTGACGGAGCTTTCCACCGCTGCACAGTTTAACATTGGCGTCAAGGTCATTGTCCTCAACAACGAGGAGCAGGGCATGGTCACGCAGTGGCAGAACCTCTTCTACGAGGATCGCTACGCCCACACCCACCAGGCCAACCCCGACTTCATCAAGCTCGCCGAGGCCATGCATGTTCAGTCTCGGCGCGTCTCGGACCCGGCCGACGTCGTCGCCAGCCTCAAGTGGCTCATTGAGTCGGACGGCCCGGCCCTCCTCGAGGTCATGACCGACAAAAAGGTCCCTGTCCTGCCCATGGTTCCCGCTGGTTCGGCCCTGCACGAATTCCTCGTGTTTGACAAAGGTATGCACACGTCCCCAGCCCCCCCTTCATTGTGCCGCGGGCTAACGCATCACAGACAAGGATAAAGACCGCCGCGAGTTGATGAAGCAACGGACGTGCGGCCTGCACCAGTAAGGTCGGCCGTCAAGTGGACGCATAAAAAAAAGTGATTGTGCCATTTTTTTCTTCCTTCTTTTTTGTTATAGCAAAGCAAGCTATCGCTTGTCTGGCGTTCTTTTTGGGGGTCATACAGTCCGGTCTTAGTGTAATATCGAATCAAACATGCTGCAGGCGAATGCTTTCGTCGGAGACGTTTCGGCTGTGAATTTCGTCCGCGACGTCGTGGCAATTGCCTCTGCCGAAAATGGGTTGCTTGTGAACTCCGTCAGCTGTTACCTCGACTGGTAGTACTGTGAATATTCAACGGGGGGGGACACCGTGCTCGGCGTCCTCTATCGCTCTCAAACTACGCGGCCGTCCATCGAGGCTCATCGCCGCCACGCATCTTCGCAACCCCCTCGTAGCCGACCTCGACGCCCTCCACCGCCGCGCTGTGCTTCAGCGCCCGCACCTCCTCGCCCTCCGGCCCCCGACTGACATCCACAAACTCCCGCGGCACGTCATCGATGCTTGCGGGGAGAGGCTCCGCGCCGTCGAAGCCGCGCCGCCCGGCATACTGCCCGAGGCTGCGCAGGTACGCCATGGTCCCGGCGAGCGAGACGTCGACCTGCCACGCGCCGCCCTCGGCCGCGCGCCGGCACGCCGCGG
>LUFD01004268.1:0-22104 GCA_003025255.1 Cordyceps pruinosa
CCTGCCGCTCCCAGTCGTCGGCGTGCGACGGGAAGCCGTGCAGGAGCAGCAGCGTCGGCTTGCCGTCGCGCGCGGGCACGTAGATGACGGAGTACGTGTACCCGCGGGAGTTTCGAAACGTGCGACGCTCAGAAAGTAGCATTTTGAGGGAGCAACTGTGATGTCATCGGCAGGTTTCGGACACCGGAGAGCTTGCTAGTGCGGTGTAAGCCGTAGATCATGGTGGCCTCAGTCTGCGAACAAACCACCAGGCTGCTAGAATAGCGGGAGGGGGAAGAAAAAAAATGCTGCTTTCATCTAAAGTACCGATAGTGAGAGCTCCCTTGGTAAGCAAGTATGAGGGGTATCTCTGGGTGTCTGTGTGCCCGCCGACTGCCTGAGACGCAAGCAGAACGCGATACAGGCCAGTGCTAACAAGATATGTAACAATTTTAATAATACTCAAGAGACAACCCGCCCTCGTTGTAGTCTATGATTCTCTTCAGGGCGACCAAGTCACCGTCTATGGTGTCCACCAGGTCCTGCGGCACCCAGCTGTCTGCCGAGCGATCCCCGAAGCCCACGAGCCACGCGTTCTGGTGAGCGTCAATCACGACATTGTCCGGCCTGGCGTCGCCCCAGACGAGCCTGTGCTGGTGCAGCTCGTGCACGATCCACATGATCTGCTCCGACCAGCGGCGGCGCAGGCGCTCCGGCGCGCCGGCCTCGACCGCCCTCGTCAGCGTGACCGAGGCCGCCGCCGGCCCCGCGGCTGCCACGACGCCGCCGCCGTCCACGTACGTCAGCAGCAGGCCGAAGACGACGCTCGCGTCGGCCGCGTCCCGCACGACGCCCAGCAGGCGCGGCACACGCACGCCGAGCGGCAGCCTTGCGGCGCGCATCCTTCCGTGCGCCATGAGCGCGCGGCTCACCGCCGGCCCATCGCCACGACGCGCGAGCCGGAAGAATGCGCGCGCGCCGTCCGGCAGTACGACCGCGCGCGGCACCGCGTCCAGCGCGTCGCGCGCGTCCAGGCGCACGTCCGCCGGGCGGAACCCCGGGAACGCGGCCGGCGGCGGCCCCGGCAGGCGCGCGCCGAACATGAGGCGGGTGTCCGGGTCCTCGACGCGCGCGCGCACGATCAGCAGCCCGGCCTCGACCTGCAGCGAGAACTCGACAATCGGCGCGTGCAGGAACTCGCGCAGCGTGACGGCGCGGCCGGGCGGCGGCCGCGGGATGTCGGCCGCGTCGGCGCGCAGCACGGGCAACAGCGGCGCGAGCGCCCACGCGTACAGGTCGCGCACCGTGTAGCCGCCGACGCCGCCGCCGTCGGCCACGCCGAGGAAGAAGTGGAACTTCTCCCGCAGGCTCGGGCTCGGGTGGAAGGCCGCGTCCCGGGCGTGCACGACGTACCGCACGTGGTTGCTCATCACCACGAACCGCGCGTACGCCTGCAGCGTCGAGTAGCTGAAGTCGATGACGCTCCACGGCGGCAGCGGGAGCTCACTTTGGGAACTGTGCTCATTCATTTCAGCTTCTAGGTATCTTTCTTGGAGTTGGGTTGCTTGCGCCAAGGCTCATACAAGGGGCGCGGCGTCCGTCTTTTAACCTTTGCAGCTGCTGTGCTACATCGTCCATCGCCCTCGTTCCCTGATGGATGCTCGCTGCTCCGGAGTTGTGCAGAGGACCACCATGTAACCCTTCCCAGGTACTTACGATGGCAAAACAGACGAGCCGCAGCCGAGAGCCCTTGCATCTCTCGCGACAGGTGACCGTGCCAACGCCACTGGCGAAGTTCGGGAAAACAAGAGCAAACGTCTCGCATCTGTGTGCCACACTGCCACAATAATGTAGAATATGCAGGAATACAATATAGCCCCGCATATTCATTGACCCGTGACCCTATAAAGCTCGTCCTCCCCGTGCTTCTTTTCACGGCAGTGAACTTAACCCGAGATTGGACATCGTGCCACCCTTCGAAGCGAATGTCGATGCCTTCATCGGTTGCAAGACAAACGTCAAAGTACCTCATACTTTAGTCGTCTACGTAAAATACCGGGTATGAAGGCCAATAATGATTCCAGTCTCTCTAACAATTGCAGCTGGCGCATACAGGGAGAGGCTCAGCCCAGTTGCGGCACAGTCGGTGGGCGAGCATATTGCCCGGGGTGGCACAAACCCATCCGCTCGAGAACAGAAGCTAGGTACAGAGAGGTCTGATACGACTCTGATAGCGAACCCGTGGGCTTGACGTCACAATCCCGCAGAATAGAGCGGTGAAGGCGCTGCCACTTTCCTGCGCTTGACACTGTACCCAATCGCGGCCGACAACGGTCTTCTTACCTCGCAGGTGTTACGAATAGCTGGTTTCTGGACATCGGTGATGACGTTGCTATGTGGGCAGCAAAAAAGGTGGCTGTTCGAAGCATGGCACGGTTCTGCGTCGCGTCGGCATCCAGCTCGCTATCCTCAGCTCGACGTACCGCCACCTTGGACGCGCGGCGCAGAATATCTTGCTGCCCGCTCCCAGCCCACCTTTGCCGTAACATGGTACCACGAGACTCTTGTCTTCCAAGTGCAAATCTGCCTCCCTCAAGGGTGTGATGCAGCGGGCCGGGCCGTACTTTGCAGAGCTGTGCGACACCGCCGCCGCCGCCATCGCCACCGCACTTTGCACTGGAAAATGACGGTTCGTCGCGCTCCGATATCGCGATGCACAGGCAAAGCTGCTCTCTAGTAAATGGACGCACGAATCAGAGGGCGCGGCTTGTGCGCACAGGTAGATACAAGCCAGGCTCCCCTAGAGAACACAATAGCGTCTTGAACCGTGACGGCCTCAAACAAGGGTCTGGTATCAGGGTGTATAACTTCGGATCGACCCCAATGACGGAACTCTGTCACGGGTGTCTACGAACTCACGGTCGGTCATCAGCGTTCTCGCAACGCCGCGTTCATCATGACGTTCCGATCTCCGGGGCCCGAGACCGGATCGGGACGGCACGAGACAACACAATCTACTCTATCTGCGTGGTAGACCTCTGATGTTTCATAGAGCCCCGACCTATATCAACCGTGTTCCCAGTAACCCGGGCTCCCTCTCCCCCGCTCAAATAAATTAGCTGTCCCCGTCACCACGTAACGTATCCGTCGTCGGCGACCACCCGCCATCCCACGCGTGCGAACCAGAAACCCTGTCCGCCTCAATGGAAACCGCCATGGGAAGCCGCCGCGCACAGCCCATCGACGGGCCCAGTCACCCCGACAGGTACGACGTCATCGTAGTCGGCGGCGGCGCGGCCGGGGTCGCCGCTGCCATCGGCGCCCGCTAGGCGGCTCCCTCGGCGCGCATCCTGCTCGTCGAGTCCGAGAACTGCCTGGGCGGCGCCGCGACCCACCGCAACGTCGCCTCCTTCTGCGGCCTCTTCACGCTGGAGCCGGAGCCGCGCATCGCTGTTGGCGGCGTCTGGAGCGATATCTACGCACGCCTCCGAAACTCCGGCGGTGTCGCAGAGCGGCCCAGCCGGCGCCGCCTCGGTGTCTTCCTGGTACTGTGATCCCCCGCTCCAAAGAATATGACAAGATCATGCGTAGCTAGCTGGGCTCCGTCGCTGACAGCACAATACCTGGTCGTTAGGTGGTGGAGCTTGAGGACTTGAAGAGCGTGCTGGACGACATGGTTGTCGAAAACAAAATCGAGGTGCTGCTCCGCGCCACCGTCACCGGGGCCACACGAGCCGCGTCGCTGGTCACATCGGTTGAGGTGCAGGAAAAGAGCCAGAGGCGCACGCTGTTCGCCACGGCGTTCGTCGACTGCTCTGGTGACTGCGACCTGGCTTACCACGCGGCTGCGTCCACGCGCTACGGCAACCACGGCGCCGTAAACCTCGGCTCGCTGTCCGCGCGCTTCGGTGGCCTGCAGGGCGCGCGCCCGACCCACGAGTCCTGGGAGCGCGCCGTGGTCGAGGCCAAGAAGCGCGACCCCTCTCTGCACGAGTTGTGCCGCAAGGACCGCGCCGCGATGCTGCGGCTTCCCCGCTCCGGCGACGTTGTCAGCTTCCTTGCGTCCGCGGCGTACGACGCGCGATGCTCCGCGAGCACCACGGCCGCGGAGATGACCGCCCGGCGGCAAGTCCAGGCGTACCTACGCGTGCTCCGCGCGCTGCCCGGCCACGAGCACATGTACCTCGGCTCGTCCGGCCCGCACCTCGGCGTGCGCGAGAGCCGCCACCTCAACGCCGCGTACTCGCTCACCGCGGCCGACGTCGCCGCCAACACCGCCTTCGACGACGCGGTGGCGCTCGGCGCGTGGGCCATGGAGTTCCACGACGAGGGGGACGCCGCCTGGGGCGCGACGTTCACGGCGCCGCCGCACGGGACGTTCGAGATCCCGCTGCGCAGCCTGCGGAGCGTCGACACCGCGAACCTCTTCGCGGCGGGGCGCTGCGCGGACGCGGATCGGCTCGCGGGCAGCTCCATCCGCGTGATGGGCACGGCGCTCGCGACGGGCCAGGCGGCGGGCGTGGCGGCGGCGTTGTTCACGACGGCGGGGGCCGGCGCGGACGTCGAGTTGGACGTCTCTGCGGTGCGTGCCTGCTTGCGGCAGCACGGCGCGTTGCTGGACGCCGGTGCTCTTCCGAAGCTTGATGTGGTGCCTGACGAGCCTTACACTGAGCAAAGCAAGAAGATGGGGCACCAAAGCCCATGACGAGTTTATAATGTCCATCAGTTGGAGTGAGGATGGGCCGGCACGAATTGTTTGATCTTGGATGTGCGCACTGTAGTAAGATTCGGCAGTTGCGAATAGCACGAAATGATACCGCTGTACGTTGTAAAAACAAGCAAAGGCTTGCTCTACCAGAACCAAGAATACAATGCCAGGCTTCCTGAAATTGTTAGAGACGATGTGGCGACGGTTCGGTGCAGTTGAACATCACCAACCGGATAGTAGCGCCTCAGCTAGGGTCCAATTGTCAGAGGGCGTACACAACCTAACGATAAACGTCGAAAAGCTCTACACCTTCTCCACATTGTAGAAAAGTCCGTTCGTCGGGCGGCTCAGCATTACCCTTTCCATCTTTCATCCATCCATAGATCAAGATGCGTCCAGCCGTGTCACCGTCCAGCATCCGCGGCCGCACCCCGCGCCGGTTGTATAGCGCCGCCGCCGTCGCCGCGCCAGTGCTGCGCATCAACGCGGCGCGCCTCCACGAGACGCTTCACCACACCTGCCAATGGGGCTCCGCGCACCGCTATGGCGAGTTCGTCTCGCCTTCCGCCCCTCGCATCTCTCCTGTCGAGCTAATGCATCAAAACCAGACACCCCACGCAGACGGGCATGAACCGTCTGGCGCTAACCGACGACGACGTAGCGGCCCGGCGGTGGTTCCGCGGGGCCATGGAGGATCTGGGGGCCGTTGTGACGGTCGACCAGCTGGGCAACATGTTTGCGCGGAAGACGGGCCGCGCCAGGTCGGCGGCACCAATGATCGCTATGGGGAGCCATCTGGACACGCAGCCCCGCGGCGGCCGGTATGACGGCATCCTGGGCGTGGTAGCCGCGGTGGAGGTGATGCGGACGCTCCGGGACAATGACTACGAGACACACTTCGACGTGGGTGTCGTTAACTGGACAAAGTAAGTGGCACATCACCGTAGAGGCAAAACCAGGAGCCAGGTGGCTGATGGGAAATGGGTGCAGCGAGGAGGGCGCGCGGTTCCCCATCTCCATGATGGCGTCGGGTGTCTGGGCTGGCAAGATCCCACTGGAGACGGCCTGGAACACGCGCGATGTCTTCGACCCCAGCAAGACGGTTAAGTCGGAGCTGGACCGCCACGAGCTGGTGGGGACCGTGGACTGCTCGCACGAGGCGAATCCCCTCGGAGCGCACTTTGAGTTGCACATTGAGCAAAGCCCCGTGCTACAGGACACCGGCAAGAAAATTGGCGTCGTGCTAGGCGCGCAGGCCTATAAATGGTTCACTGTCCGCGTCATGGGGCGAGACTCGCATACGGGGACGACGCCGCTGTACATGAGGAGCGATCCGCTGCTCGCGGCGGCCAAGATGATAGCGAGCGCGCATGACATTGCCAAGAGCCACGGCGCGTTGGCGTCGACAGGCATCTTCAGAATCCCACCCACGTCGTCGACCAACACGATTGCAGCGGACGTCTCGTTTTCACTGGACGTGCGGCACCCCGAGGACTCGGTCGTCGCGGCGGTGGTGGAGGAGATTGACGCGTCCTTTGCCAAGATTGCCAAGGAGGACGGCAAGGGCGTGCGGTACACGACGGCGCTGGACACCGACTCGCCGGCTGTCAAGTTTGATAAGCATTGCATCCGGGCGGTCGAGAACGCGGCGAGCAAGGCCGTGGGGAGCGGCGGGTGGCGCCACCTTACGAGCGGCGCTGGCCACGACAGCGTATACACGAGCAAGATATGCCCTACGACGATGATCTTCGTGCCCTGCAAGGATGGCGTAAGCCACCACCCCGAAGAGTACACGTCACCGGGGGACTGGTAAGTGCTGTCTGCCGTCGGATGCAGGGGCCTTAGAACTAACGTTAAAAATAAAGTGCTCTTGGCGCGCAGACCCTGCTCGATGCTGTGGTTGAGTATGATATATTCAAGGCGGACGAGTCATCCTGTCCTCCTCGTTCAGCGTGAGAGTGGCGCCGCGATATGCCGAGAAACTGAGAATGGGGCTCGGTCGCGGGGTGGTGGGGGTCAGCGTGAATTGGTAGTCAGACCAGCATAGTACAGATTACGGAAAATAGATTTGCGACTTTCAATGCAGTGGTGAAAATGACTGACATGGCGCAACTGATTGAAGACAAGCTGCGCGACGAAATCAGGGACAGCGGCGACAGTCTCTTGCAGCTCACGCAGCAGCTGGTGCGCACGCCTTCGATGAACCCGCCAGGGGATGTGTCTGCCGTGGCCCTGGTGGCGGCGGATCAGATTCGAAAATTGATACCGGACAGCGACATCTCCACCATCGAGACCAGCCCAGGGATCACCAACTTCGTGGCCGTTATTCGCTCAGGGCGCCGCGGAAAACGTCTCGTTTTTAGTGGCCACCTGGACACGTATCCGATAGGCGACGCGGGACGGTGGACTCTGGATCCATTCGGCGGGCAACTGAGCAGCGACAGCAAGTATGTGTACGGACGCGGCGTGTCAGACATGAAGGGTGGCATCGCAGCGTCCATCATCGCCGTGCAGGCTCTATGGCGCTGCAAGGAGCACTGGAGCGGCGACGTAGTCATCGCGCTGGCGGGGGATGAGGAGACCATGGGCACGCTCGGCACAGCGCATCTGCTCCAACACGTCGCAGATGTCGGCGAGGCGGACGCCATGATCTGCGGTGACGCTGGGTCACCGCTCGTTGTGCGAGCGGGTGAAAAGGGACTGCTGTGGCTTGAGGTTGAGGCGAGCGGGAAGCCGGCGCACGGGGCTCACGTCCATCGAGGGAGCAACGCGATTGACCGGTTGCTGGCGGCGCTATCGAGGCTCAAATCTTTGGAGAAACTTGAAATTATGGCCCCGAAGGAGGTGGAGGATGCAATCCGGGCAGCGCAGACCGTGTCGGAACCGCTGGGCGGGACGGGCGAGTCGTCGGTTCTGGGCAGCGTGACGGTGAATATTGGGACGATATCCGGCGGCACGTCGACGAACCTAGTGGCAGAAACGGCGGCGGCGTCGCTGGACATTCGGCTGCCGATGGGCGTCTCGACGACTACGGTAACAGAAGCAATCAAAAAGATGCTGGACCCGGCAGATGGGATACGTTACCGTGTGGTGCGGGCCTACGAAGCATCGTGGACCCCGGTGGAGGAGGAAATTACAGGGCAGGCGCTGGAGGTGACAAGGCTGATTGTGGATGAGGGGGCGGTGGTGAACATGCGGGTGGGAGCCTCTGATGCGCGGTTATTTCGGGGCGCCGGGATACCGTCGGTGGTGATTGGGCTGACGCCTCATAACATGGGGGGAGCGGATGAGCATGTCGAGGTTGGGGAGCTGGGGCAGGTGGCGCAAATTCATGTGCTGACTGCATATCGATTTCTGAAGACATAGGCGGCAGATAGAGGAATTTTTTCTTCTCGATTCTGAATTCTTGGAAGCTCGAGGGGGATTTGATCGGCGTTTGCAATGGGCGTCCGTGTCCGTACCTCTTGCTTGAGGCAGGTTCTCTGGAGAGCTCTGGAAGAGCGGCACGCGAATGGTTTCTTCATCAGCCCTTCGGCATGGGCATGGCAGATCGGCACACAGGTATTAGCGCTGGCTTGGACGTCGGCGTCGGCGTGGGTAGTGTGTTTGTGGACGGTTTGAACGATAGCGATTGCGAGTTGAAGGTGAAGTCGGCGTCGGAAGACTGGAGGTTGTCGTGTTGCGAGGGAGATGAGCACTGATGGGAGATGAGCAGGAGGGCTGTTGGCAAACGCGGGCAGCTGAAGGGGCTGGAAGGAGGTCCATCGGGGCTGACCTGCCTGCAGGGCCTGATGCCGCACGACTATCAGATTGACTGTCAGGATAGAGAGAAAGAGGGCGGCTTTGTGCGGGGCTGGATGGAAGGTGGGATTGTGTATGCGTGACAAAAGTGCAGGGCGATGCCGTAAAGGGCATGTGGTGATGGTGATGGGGGTCTGACATGGAGGAATGCCTGGGGCGGATGAACGGAGGATGGAGATAGTTCGAGTCTTGATTGGCAGGCAATGGAATTCGGAATATCTTGGAGGATATCTTGGAGGATATCCCGTCGATACTGCTTCTCGGGCTCAACCTGAATCGTGGCCATGGCAAGTTACGGTCGTGGCGATGGTGGTGTTTGCTGGCGGTGGACCTTGTCAGCCCGAGTTGGCGGGAAGCCACTGTGAATATCACGAGGTACTTTCGTCTCTGACCATGGGAAGTACCTTGTTAGCTGGCGAATGGCCTGCTCGCTCGGGCAGTTACCGGGAGAAGAGCGCAATTCCTCGGGGCATGCTGCCGTGCCAATACATCTTGGCATCAGGAATAGCAGTCTACACCGTATGCACCAGTACTTACTTGCAGGATATGTCCGGAATGAGAAAACGCGTCCCATATACAGATCCAGGTCTAGACGGCAACCCACTCCATGGGTACTTCTCCCCATACAAAAAGAAGTACCGTGGCCGCGAACTGTGGGCTACACGAGAAAGGCCACGCAATGCGGTTTATTTTTATTCCTTTCTTTTTTTCCCGTCGTTTTGCATCTAGTTTTTCTTATTTATTCTTCTATTTTATTTTCCTTATTTTATTCTCACCTCTTTGTATTTCTTCCGCCCCCAGCCCGGCCCCCAAGGCCAGCCCGCCCTCCAGTCCAATCCCCTACAAGAAACCCTCATCGTCGTCCCTCGCTCTGCTCTCCTCCTCCTCTCGCTTCAACAGGCGAACATGCCATAGATCCCAGCAGCACATCATTCCCATCTTATTCCTCGCCTTTCCCATAGTCCCATCATCACACACACATCACACTGCAGTCGGCCGGCCCGCTGCATCCGGTAGCCGCAATTATGGAGGCCACGGTCCCTGAAATCGTGGCAGTGCAACAGCCCTCCGCCTTGAACATGGAGCCAGACTCTGCAACAACACCGCCACCACCTCCTCCTCATCCATCAGCATCGCCATCGTCATCACCATCACTACCGCCTCAATCACTGCTCCAGCACGACAAGGAAACTCATATCCACGACGCCCACCTCCACGACACCCAGCTCCAGGACAAGGACACCCACATCCCTAACCACGACCTCGCCCCTGAGAACGCCTCCAGCATCACTGAAGTCGGCTATCAGCACCGTATTCGCCTCGCCAAAAACCCCTCTACCGGCCTCTACGCCCCCGTCCTCGAGCAGCGCTTCCGCAACAACCTCCGCCTCGCCGTTGGCTTCCTCGAGCTCGCCAACGCCGGCGATTTCGCCGCCAACGTCTGGAACGATGTCCCCGTCCCCGTCTACGCCATCGCCTGCATGGCCATTGGTGCCACTGGCGCCGGCATTCTCTCCTTCTTCGCCTTCGACGATGCTCGCTACGCCTGGCGCAACGTCGTCTTCCTGCGCCGCCAGCGCGCCCAGCTGAAGGACACCCTCGCCCACCGCGAGGCCCAGGGCCACGCCACCCGCGACGTCAGCGTCCTGCGCGAGCTCAACCTGCGCGAGCTCGGCTGCGAGACCGTCAACCGCTTCGGCATGGACATCCTCATGGGATTTGGTGCCGTTCTTATCTGCGTCGGCACCTACATGGCCATCGGCGGCGCCAACCCGACTGTCTGGCTGGCTAGTAACATCCTGTCTGGCTACCTCGGAAACGCACCCATCGCTCTCTACGGCCTGGTGAACTCGGGCTGGGCCACCTACCTCGCTCTCAAGACCGAGGGCCACGCCCGCGCTACTGCTCGCGCCCTGCCCGGCTCCGTCGAGTACAGGCTCGTCCGGCAGCGCGCCAAGAACCTTCAGCTCTACTGCGGCATCAACGGCACCATCACCCTCGTCGGCGGTGTCGCCTCCATGCTGACGGCCACGCAGTGGTGGGCCTACGTCATCCTCATCCCTGTCATTGTCCTCTCCTTCACCTGCAACTGGTTCTGGCGCACCCGCCTCGGCTACAGCCACGACGACATGCGCCAGATGCCCGACATGGGCGTGGAAAAGCTGTCCCGGGTCCTGCGCTTTGCCGCCGAGGCCAAAGACGGCCTCACACGCAACACCGAGGATGCTGAGAAAGACTTGGTGCGCCAGGCGGCCACCCTGCCGCAAGCACTGGACCTGATCGACACGGCAGGCCTGCTCGAGGCCTTTTGCGTCAAGATCGTCTCCGATAGCCGTCTCTGCTACGCCCTATGCGACCCCAACGCCGAGCACGTCGACGTCTCGCTAGCCGACGTCGCCACCCTTCCCGACAACCTCCACCCTGCCGTGCTCGAGGCCGCGCACGAGTGCTTGCGCACTGCTGGCGTCCGTCGCTTCGCCCACCTCGAGCGCCTCACGGCGGAACTGCTCGGCATCTACCTTCACCAATCTCAATTATCTGCGGATCTGGAATCTGCGCAAAAATAGTGGATTTTTAACGACTGCGAGAACGTGCATTTTACAAAACACAGCTACATGTAATATAGACATAGATGCATCTTATGAATACTACCCCTTCAACCATTCGGCCAAGAACATGAGCGACAGATCCCTTCTACCAGCCCGCCAATCGTTACCATGTCAGGTTTCTTATTTTCACTCACAGATCCATGCCAACATTGCATTATCCTACCTGTCAACGTTGCAGAAGAAAGTTATTCACGAGCAGAGACGAAACTGGCTGGCTGTTGCAGAACGGGCTGAAGGGGTGGAGCACAACAACATTTCGTTCAACACCATCGAGATCTCTGCCCTGCGAGCAATGCAAAGCCTTGGCAGGGAAGAAAAAGGTGGGATGCATATGATCGGCATAAAAACTGCGCCAAACAGCAGGTGTGTGATTTTTTTCCGCTCTCCGGATGGGGCTTGCTGCTGTGGCCGCCAAAAAGTCCCGTTGGAGGCGCAAAGAGGTGATGTCATTGAAAAAAACAAGGCCAGCCACGCCCAATAACAAAGGCGACATGAAACCGCCGCTACGCAGCCGTTTTATTTAATTACTTCCCGAAGCCGATGGTAGCGAGATGTCGAGTGTTCATGTATATCCTGACGCATCTTGCCTGCCTCGCATTGTTCTCCTTCTGAGTCGCCGGCATCGCTAAGGAACAGCCCAGACCCGGCCCCAACCTCCGAGACAGACTTCCGTACTGGCGCCATGAAGCTCAGAACCAGCGCCGCACTAGCCGTCTTGGCAGCCGTTGGGATCGGCCGGGCAGCTCCCGCGCTGCCGACACCAGCTGCCACGCCCGTGCTTGCGCCTGGCCGACAAGTGGCCGCGCCCTCGCGCACGCCCGTGCCAGTGCAGCCGCGTGGTCTCGGCGACGACATCGCCAGCTACGTCAAGAGCCTGGGGAGCGACATCGACAGCAAGATATCGTCACTCGTCGGCAGCTCAGGACTACTCGACTTCCCACATGGCTTCCCCGCCGGCACCGCGGTAGAGAGCGCCATCGGCATCACAGCCGGCGCTCTGGACGCGCAGCCTACGCGCGTGCTCAATCTGCCGTACGCCGCTCCCAATTCTCCTCCCCCGCCTACGATGGCGCCCAAAATAGCCTGCTAACACTGTCCCAAGTG
Organism: Cordyceps pruinosa; assembly: GCA_003025255.1. Taxonomy (NCBI): domain Eukaryota; kingdom Fungi; phylum Ascomycota; class Sordariomycetes; order Hypocreales; family Cordycipitaceae; genus Cordyceps; species Cordyceps pruinosa. The sequence goes on from LUFD01004268.1 coordinate 12,202, forward strand.
CGTATGCCAACTGGACCGACGACGGTTGGAGCGTCCGCGTCCGCGGCAATGTCTACAAGGTACCGGACGTCGCGGAGAACAAGATTGACCATCTCGCCGACGCTTTCTTAGTCGGGACGAGTGTCAAGGACCTCAGCGACGACGAGAAGAAGCAGGCGCGCAACTTGACGAGGGAGATCTTCGTCGTGCAGCAGGGACACGAGAACGTGACGATTCAGTTTATGGTTCCCAAAGGCAACTCGTCTTCCTCGCAAGTAGGAGCGTATGTCAATGCCGTAAGTGTCCGCCTCCACGCCCACCTGAATTCCCGACAGTAGCTCACTTCTTCTTCTTCCTGCCCCAGAAAGGGGGTGCTCAGGAAATTACCTTGCCATACGAAACGACGGCCGAGGGTGACTTTGACGTCTTTGTCCCGCTCCGCAACGAATCAAGCAAGACCAATGGCACAAGCTCCTACCTTCTGCCCGGCGACGCGACGACTCAAATCCAGACCCTCGACATGCACGTCAACGGCACCGACACGGGCAACGCGACCGCCTACCTGGTCCCGCCCGAGGGCGTCACCGTCGTCTCCGACATTGACGACATCCTGCGAGTGACCAAGATCTACAAGCCCAAAGAAGGGCTCCTCAACACCTTTGCGCGGCCCTTTGCGCCCTGGATGGACATGCCCGGCATCTACCACAACTGGTCCACCTCCGCGCTATCCGCACCACACTTCCACTACCTCACGACCACGCCCGAGCAGGGCACGCGCGCCTACATGGAGTTCATCCTGAGCACGTACCCCGCGGGGTCCTTCGACACGCGGCCGCTCAACTTCTCCGACGCCGCCGAGACGCTCACCGTGCGCCGGTTCCTGCTCGACCGGCTGCTGCAGACGTTTCCGCGGCGCAGCTTCGTGCTCGTCGCGGACACGAGCAACGCCGACGTCATGAAGGCGTACCCGGGCGTCTTCAAGGACTACCCGGGCCGCGTGAGCTGCATCCTGCTGCGCAACACGTCGGCCACGGACGCCGACGACAAGCTGCCGTACGACACCAAGGGGTTCAAAGACATCCCGCGGGAGAAGTACATGTTCTTCAAGGTCCCGGCGGACCTGGCGGGGCTGGACATTGAGAACGGGCACTGCCTGAACGGCTCGGTGCCGCAGAACGTGACGTTTGGCGAGCAGGGCTTGCCGCTGGGACTGGGCAAGAAGGAGAGCGACGCGGTGAGTAGCGTGGTATCGCCGGGTTATGCACTCTTGGCTGTGATGTTGGTCGCTGCATTGATGGTGTTTTTGTAAATAGTGACATACATTGGTGGAGGTATTATGATAATGACAGCAATTTCGGACGCAACCCAATGCCTTTTGCCTGCTACCCTAGACGCATGGCTTCGCGTCTTATTCTGCTGCATGGCGGAGCAAATGGTCTTGGAGCCTCATGAGAATCACGGTCCTTCAGCGGATGATGCGTTTCGTTCTAGACTGGCTTGATGTTTGATGTGCAAATGGCCGGCCCCGCGCCGCTGCTGGCTGGACTAACGGAGATGCGCCGCCAGATACACAGACGCGGTCGCATGACTAAAATGATGAATATTCTCATTTTCATCTCTAGGTCAGTTCTACATACAGACTCGATCTGTTACAGACCGCAGCGTTCTTGCTTAAAGCACACGCGCGCGCGCTCCTTTGTCCGACAATGCTTGATCCCGGCTGCGAATCACCCCGCCTGCGACGACCCGCAGCTCCGGACCCGGACGACCGAGAGCGAGACGAGACGCGGAATGCTGCACCGACGATCGCGGAAGCCGGCTGAGTATACACCCTCGACGGAATCGGTCGCCAAGATTCACATGAGAATGGCACCCCTCATGCCGAGCTGGGCTTACACCACGCCCTACACGTGATGCGGAGTCTCCGCCTACTCCGCAGAGAACAGCTCGATGTTCATCGGCGACATCGGTGATGCGACGGCCATTGATTCATAACCCCCCTCATCTTCACCTCCCATCATGTCCGACACCACAATCTTCGTCAACGGCCGCATCTACACCTCGCCGCTCAACCAGCACGCGGCGGCGGCGGCCCCCGTCTTCGCCGAGTGCATGGTGGTCGCCGACGGGGTGATCCAGCACGTCGGCCCGCGGGACGCCGCGCCGGCACAGGACGCCCTCGCCGCCGGCGCCGCGACCCGGGACCTCGCCGGCCGGCACGTGCTGCCGGGCTTCATCGACGGCCACCTGCACCTGCTGCTGGTCGGGCAGGCGCTGGAGAAGATCAGCCTGGAGCACTGCCGGTCACTGGCCGACGTGCGCGCCGCGCTCGCCGCCGGCGCCGCCGCAGACCCGGCCGCGCCGCGCCTCTTCGCGCGCGGCTGGACGCACAGCATGACGCCCGGCGGCGTCGACTGCGCCGCGCTCGACGGCATCGACCCGCGGCCCATCTTCGTCGATACCAAGGACCTGCACTCGACGTGGTGCAGCACCGCCGCGCTCGCCGAGGTCTGCGCGCGCATGGGCCTCTCGGACGCGTCGCCGGACCCCCCGGGCGGCACGCTGCAGCGCGACGCGCGCGGAAAGCTCAACGGCGTGTTCAACGAGGGCGCCGTGTTCCAGCTCATCTGGCCGTTCGTCGCCACGGTCGCGTCCGTGGCGGAGAAGAAGGCGTCGATCCGCGCGGCGGTCGCGCACTTCAGCGCCGCCGGCTACACCGGCATGGTGGACATGGCCATGGACGACAACATCTGGGAGCCGCTGCTCGCGCTGCGCGCCGATGAGGGGCTCGGCCCCATGCGCGTCGCCGCGTACTGGCTGATGAAGCCGAGCGACTCGCTGGACGACGTCCTCGCGCAGGTCGACCGCGCCGCCGAGATGGCCGGCAAGTACAACGCCACGACGACGCCCGACTGCCGCGTCGTCGGCATCAAGGTCATCTGCGACGGCATCGTCGACGCGTGCACCGCGTCCCTCACCGCGCCGTACTCGACCGGCGCCGACCCGGACGCGCTGTGGGCCGAGGACGTGCTGCACAAGGTCGTCGCGCGGGCGCACGCGCTGGGCCTGCAGGTCGCGCTACATGCCATCGGCGACCGCACCATCAAGATGGCGATTGATGTGCTCGAGGCCAACACGGACGCCTCGCGCCGGCCGCGCATCGAGCACCTCGAGCTGTCGTCGGCCGACGACGCGCGGCGCCTGGGTAAACTCGGCATCACCGCCTCCGTGCAGCCCGTGCACGCGGACCCTGCGATCCTGCGCGCGTGGCCGCGCCTCCTCGGGGATAACCGGTGCGCGCGCGCGTTCGCGTACCGCGAGTTCGCCGACGGCGGCGCGCCGCTCGCGCTCGGCTCCGACGCCCCGACCGCGCCGCACCTGCCGCTGCCGAACCTCTACGTGGCCACGACGCGCCGCTCGTACCGCGAGCCCGCGCTCGAGACGGCCGTGAACCCGAAGTTTGCGCTCACGGTCGCGCAGGCCATCGCGGGCGCCACGCACGGCTCGGCGTACTCGTGCTTCGCGGACGAGCAGACAGGCAGCCTCGTGGTGGGCAAGAAGGCGGACTTTGTGGTGGTGGACATGGAACCGACGCCGGAGAAGCTGATTGACGGCGTGGTGCTGGAGACGTGGTTTGAGGGACGGAGGGTTTCTAAGAGAGAGTAGAAATCTGTCGATGTAGGGAAGCAATGAATGAGACAGGAAGTGGCAAAGGGCACCTTTATGGCCGGAGGCGATCTCAGTATTATATCTTCATGTTCATGTTGAGAAAAGGAAGTAGTGTTTTACGATAGGCCAAGACACTCTCGCAAAACACGACAAAATGTAAATGGTGGCGTGAGACGAACCACATAAGTTGGAACAAGGCGTAAAAACCCAGCTCTTGTTTGGCTGAGACTGTGTTGATGTCAGCTGTTGCAACTTGATCCGAAAGTTCGCACGCCTGATCCGTGTACGAAGCCAGCGAACTTGGACTTTGCGGCAAAATGATATATTCCAAGGTCGTAAACGGCAGTTTATCAGGCTAGACGAACAGTGGTGGTGTCGAAATACCAGGATGCTGGGGGTCAAGAAACGCCCTCTGCGATCAGACTTACGACAAAGGATGTAGCTTAAAAAGGCAAATGATACTTTGTGACTAGCCTTCTACCTTTAAAAAACACTTGCCATGTACAGGAGACCCCTCAGCTGTTGGTTCGTCAATGCCAGACTCTTGCGCTCCTTCTTAGTCGGCACATCCGGGCTCAGCTCTCATGGCAAATCAAAAAGGAAGGTAGCTGCCGTCACCCGCTCTTGCAACTATTCAACATCACCTGTGACTGGGTTCTCGAAGGTTACTATCATCATGCAGCTGACGCGGATCATCAAGCTGACGCGCACTACCGCGGGGCATGGAGTTCCGGAACATTTCCGCGCAACTCCTGGAGATGCTCGACAATGGCGGGCAGGTGATTGGCCGCGATATCACTTGCAAGCTTCACCACATCCTGTGGCATCTCCTGCGCGGCCGATACCAGCGCTTCCAGGAAGCCTTCGTGCTTCTCCCCACCAGGCACGAGCTTGAGCGGCCGGAGGTCCGCCTTGGACATGCCCTCCACCGCCCGCAGCGCCACGTCGGCCATGACGGCGCGCTCCAGCACCCGGGCCATCTCGGCGTCCGCCGGATCCGCCGGCGGGGTCGGCTTGGCGGTGCGCTGCCCCGCTTCGAGCGTGCCGAGGACGTGGCCGATAGCCTCGGTCGCCGCCCCGATCGGCGCGGGCCCAACGCCCCGGACCGCCGTCGTCAGCAGCTCCGACAGCGCGGCGCCCTGCGACTTGGCGCCGGCCGCCTCCGCGCCGGGCGGGCACGGCGCGGCCCCGTCAAACAGCGCCAGGAGAAGCCCCGCGCCGGGGCCGGCGTCGTACGCGGTCGCGGGCGTCGCCAGCACCAGGTCGGCGCGCGTGAGGGGCTTCGGTGCCGGGCTCGGGTCCGCGGGCTTCCGCGCCTGGTCGCACCAGACCCGGAAGCCAAAGTCGTGCATGATGGGCTTGACCACGGCCAGCAGCTTGGTGCCGGGCGGGGGGCCGTCCTTCATCCGGCCCCAGGTTTCCTCCATCCTGTCTCGGACCTCCTTGCTTATGGGGCTCGGCGCTAGTCTGATGGCGAGTTGGAGGGCGGACTCGGCGAGCTGCGCGCGGCGGAAGGAAGCCTCGTGCGCATCCTTGGAAGGGGCGGCGAAGGACACCGTTTGGCCTTCAGTCACAACGGACGCAGAAAGGCTGCCGAGGATGCCGCCAGCGACAGTGCTGACCATGGACAGGACGGGTCCGTGGCTGGGCAGCCCCGGGCCGGCGGCGGTGCCGACTCTCTCCATCGCGTGCCAGAAGGTGTCTTGCTCGTCGCGACTGCTGATTTCTCTATAACTAGAGCCCGGATGCAACTCGGGATGGTCGTATTTTGGCTGAAAACTGCCCAGGGCGTGCGGAGCCTCCATCTTGCTGGGCGAAACCCGCTTGATAAACTCGTCATAATCGTTGCCATACTTCCCGCCGATAGGGGTACCATGATTTATCTTGCCCAGGCTACCGTAGCAGTGCGTACCAATGGCCACCACGCCATTGTAGTCGCTGAGCAGCACCGGTGCTCCGGATTGTCCTGTAGCGGGAAAGAGCGTCTGCGTTAGCATTCTCATGATGAATCGTCATGAACCTTTGTTCTCGCTCTTATGAGGATGGAATGTTTCAAAAGATAAGCCTTACCTCCAAAAGCGTCAACTTTGTATTCGATCATGTGTCCCTTCGACTGGCCAAGGTCAAAATATGCCTCATGTCGCGCCTCGTACATCGAGGAGCCAAAATCTCCAGGCTCTTCTCTCGGGAACTTGTCGCCTGGGTACCCGACGACGACAACGGCTCCCTCTCTCACAGAGCTCGGCGTATTGATGTATTTGAACAATTTCAAGTGGCCAGAAAATGGCACACCCACCTGAATCAGCGCGACATCGCGGCGCTTGCAGTCGCTGCGCTGCTTGAGCCAGGACTCGGTGGTGACGACATTGAGCGCGTCGCGGTACTGCACGCTAGGGTCTTCAGCGAGTGAGGCACCGCGGTAGCCGATCTGGCATATGATGCGTGATGCCTGGCATTTGTAAGTAGAGCTGTAGACGTTGTGGCCTGCAGTGAAGAGGAGGTCCCGGCGGACTAGCCAGCCGGTGCCCATGGTCCAGGTAACGTTATTTTCTACCACCTACCGACTTTGTATTTTGACAATGGCTTTGATAGAAGCCTCAGACGTTAGCTGACTGGCTTATGTTGGTCTCGCGTCGGAGGACGTCACTTACAGCGATACTTGCCACCATCTTGGAAATCTCCCAAGTCAACGAGGCTGCGCCTGTCCTCATTGATGACGCTCTCTGACTCCGCGGTGCCAATGAAATCATCCATGTGAATTGTGGGCTTGTAGAGTTCGTGTTTCTGGTGGCCTGCCAGAGACCAGCTGACGAGTCCGGTGGCACCTGGCTGTGGTGCTTGCGGGGTGTTGCCGGGCTTGCCGTCTTTCGGTTCTGCCGATGCTGATTTGAGAATATCGTTCGCATTCATGTTTCCTCCCGTTTTTGCGGCGAAGCTGTCTGTTGGAGCGGAAGAAAACAAGGAAACCTTTTCACGGCACTTGTGTCAGTGGCTGTCTTCGTGTCGTGCAGGAATATCTCAAGAGCACTAACTAGAAGCAGAGAATGTTTCAAAACGAGGAATGAAACAACGAGGAAGATAACGTAGCCGCAGGTTCTTTCGATATTCTTTGTCGTCAATACGTACGTGGTGGAGGCTGTCCCGAGAGTATTTGGTGTTCTGCGTAATGGCACAAGGTCGAACGTGGTACTGGTCTTTGACGTGGGAACGGGGAAACAAAGCTGTACCAAATTGGAGCAATTTTTTAATTTTCCAACTCAGACCTTTTGTCAGGCCTGTTCTTAGTTGAGGTAACGGTTAGGAGTGTCAGAAAAGGTTGTCGAAGGCTGTTCCTGTTGTCTTATTGAGATAAAGCCTAGGAAAGGAGCGGAAAGGCGTCCCCTTTTGTATCCTTCACTGTTCAAAAATTTTGTTTCCCTCTTTGGTACTGATGGGCACATTCCCATTTTCCCGTCTGACAAAAATTCTCTCACGCTTTCAGGCAACAATTTCATCCCAACTACGGGCGACGAGAGCGACACCTTGGTCGAAAAACCCCTACCGACCATCAAAACGAGCATGTTGCATGATTTCTGCCCGAAGCGAATGCAGCGTGTCGTGAAAATGACTGGGGACATATGACTTTGCTCAGTCTTGGCAGACCGGGCTCAGCTGGTTACAGATCGCCGGCCGGTACTTCGCCTACCGAATCGTGGCGCGCCGAACGAGCCGTCCGTACATGTTCGTCAGATTGTGGCACGCTCTGAGCTACACCCCCCTGTAATACGTCCTTGTCTCTTTATGACTTCCCGATATCGCATGTTCACACTGTGTCCGTGCGATATCCGCCACGGGGTCAGCCGGTGCGTGCTTTGTGACACCTTTCCCAGCGGCTACTTGGCACTGCCGCTATTACTATTGCATAGATTCTCGTTCTTTCTCCAAGTCTGCAGATACAATGACAGTGCCAAGCTCAACGGCTGGCTGAAATAATGCAGCAGTTAATTTGCCGACATTCACGTAAGACATGCGTTGCCTGCGGATACAGGACCCAATCTGAATCCTCAAAATGCTGCATCCGCTCTTTAGCCTGGCAGGGAAATATGGAGCAATGTCTCTGGTTGTGGCCTACACAGATGGGAAGACCCCGTTTTCATCTTCACCAGCAGTTGGTGGCAGTTGGGGAGAGCTCTTCGTCGCGCGTCGGAGCGTTCGCGCACGAGGGGCCATTCAGGCATCTGCAATGATCGGGTGCCGAGAGCACTGAGAGACAAAATATCTCGTCAGATGTCGGGTAGAAGACAGAATTTCACTGACACCCTCTATTCGCTCTTTCCTCCACTGTCCCATTCTCTCCTCACTTCACGTCTCCCTCGTCCTGGTCTACACACATCCGCACATATTCACACAGACATTCACATTCATCGAAGTACACCCGCGTGATAGAATATTTACCCAGCAGAGTAGGTGACTATTTCAGTATAGCAAGTTGTGAGGGTCAATAGGAAAGAGTGCTCTAAGTCACAGTATGGTCCAAGAGGTGTGGTAGGTTGTTGGAATTATCGCTGCTTTCTCCCGGCTAGGTCGTAGCCAGCTCTATGCTTTATAACTTCCTCCACGTGATCCGCCCCCCTCCTTCTATAACCCTCCAACTTCCTCATCAATTGGCCCGTGGTCCCTCTCTAGACCACCGTCCGCGTCTCTTTCTCCACCACTGGTGGTGCCCTGCGGGTTTCCCTCCGTGCCCGCGGTTATCTCCCTGCGAGGACGCTGCGTGGGTGATGCGTCCCTGACACAAGTCCACGTATATGATGCTGAGCTACCCTGGTTTGGGTTATCAAGCAACGAACCTTGACGAGAAAATGCGTAGCAGCCCGAAACAGGGGTAGGGACGCATTCTGTCCTCAATACACACTGAAGTGAGCATCTGAAAGGCGTCAATATCGTACGAGAAGCTGTATATTTGATTTATATGAACAAACTCTGAATATCGAGCGCTCTACCTAACCACCGAGTGGCCTTGGTATGCACGGCTGGAACTACCCGAGATAGAGCAAGCCTGCCCAGCATCGGCGAGCACTGCAAGTGGTGCAGAATATTTGAGTAGTGCCATAAAGAAGCTCATGTGAAAATGAATCCGTCTTGCATTTTTCTTATTCATACCGTAGTTCACGGGCAGTCGCAAGTTGAGCTATCGAGGTAGAAGCTCGGATTATTCCCCAATTTTCCGAAATTCCCGAACTCTGTCTTAGAAAATTCAGAATTGCCCGAGCCTGATTCGGACAACAATAAATTCCCCGCGCTCGGAAATTTCGCCTACTTTCATCAGATGAGAAATACCATTGAACTACTCAATCATACAGCGCCACAAAAATGTCATCCGATGTCACGCAGAGTAGTTATTCCTCATAGAAGAGATATTAATTAGAGGAAAAAGAAGCTAGCTGGGTTATAAGAAGCTAGGGACACCCTTAAGGGGTACCTCCTACGAATTATATATATTCTACGGCTAATTTATAGGCTATAAGCTAAACCCTTATCTTATAATTTATCTCCCTACTTAATATACCCCTTTAATATATTTTTTCTTCTAATTAAAGTTATAAAATTAATATTATAATATTATTATTATAAATTTTTAGTATTTTATATCTATTAAAGGCCTTTTTTAGTCTAAAATAATAGTTCTTTTACTTTATAATACCTTATATAATACCTTTTATTTTATTATCTAATTTTATTACTTTTAACGCCTTTAGTAGCTTCTAATAAAAGGTTATTTTTTATAAAACTATAAATAACCTTATCTAGGCTAATAGATTTAATATTAATATAGGAGGTATTCTAGGCTACCCCTAGTCCTCTATTAGCTCTACCCCCTATACTACTTATAGTTTCGTAGCTATAGGGGGTAATATTATTAGCTATAGCGGCTAGTTATACCTTATCTATAGCTACTACTATAGCTAGATAGCCTTACTACTACTACTACTACCTTAATAGTTAGGAGACTATAGTAGTAGTAGTAGAGGTAGAATAGGTTTAATACTAATATAGTTAGTATTCTAGACCCCCTATTGTGACGGCTGGGATCCGGTCCGCTTTGTTTTGATCAGTGGCTCTAGCCCCCACCAAAGTCGCTTAGAAATTGCTATCGCCACTAGCTATAGCTAAGGAATAAATAGTTAAAGTCCACTCATTAGAATAGGAAATTAATTAAGAACCTTTTTACTATTTATTTTATTTACTTTTAAAAGTAATAGCCCTAATTAATTT